>JAJIBD010013826.1:0-25054 GCA_021461705.1 Cryptotis parvus
GGCTGCTCCACACTCCCCGTCCTCTCCCCCACAACTCAGCAGCTCTGCACATTTGCATGGAACCCAGCCTGGCTGGTTCTGAGCAACATCTGTTGGCAGCTCCGGCATAGTTGGAGCCATGCAGGAGATAGAGCTCCGATGAGATCCGGAGTGTTGTTTGATCCCTGTCCAGCTCCCGGCAGCTCCATGCAGAGGGTGGATTGTGGGCGGGTCATTGTCTTCAGGCTGTGTCACGCTCTCTGGCCCAGCGCTTGCTGCCCTACTTTTGAGCCGCACACACGGGCCCGCATTTCCTGGCCATGGTGGAGGGAGGTCCTCCGGAGGGGTGGGGGTCACAGTGCCACGTCTACCTTGTGAATGGGCCCTGTGCCTGCCTCTGTGACAGAGTAGGAAGGCGACTCGATCTGCTCAGGCCTTGCTGGCTGCCTCCACTATTACACACTTGGCAATGGATCTGGGGCCTCAGTTCACTGCCCCTGTGCCTTACTCCCAGCTGGGTAACCTGTGCAGTCAGTCCAGAGTTCCTGTTCCTTCCTTGGGTGTGGTGTGTGCAAGGTTTTGGCCACACGGAGGATGCTCATCAAGGTTGGGCCACTCCAGTAGGGTGCTCTGACATCAAGGTTCGGGCACACACTGGAGGATGCTCGAAATCGAGGTTGGGCCACACAGAGGATGCTCTGACATCAAAGTCGGGCCACACTGGAGGGTGCTCTGACATCAAGGTCGGGCCACACGGAGAATGTTCTGACATCAAGGTCGGGCCACACACTGGAGGATGCTCCCGACATCAAGGTTAGGGCCACTCCATAGGGTGCTCTGACATCAAGGTCGGGCCACACAGTGGAGGATGCTCTGATATCAAGGTCAGGCCACGCCGTAGGGTGCTCGGACATCAAGGTCGGTCCACACTGGAGGTGCTCTCACATCATGGTTAGGCTACACTAGGAGATGCTCCAGGGTAAGCCACTGCGGGTGCTCAGCTCCCGGATCAGCTGCTGTCCCTCTTGGCTTCTTCCGGGAATCCGCTCACCCACTCACCTTGGGGAGGCATAACATGTCCTGGACTCACACACAAGCCGTCTTCAAGGCGTTTTCAGGGGCACGTGAGATCTTATCTGCTTCCCTGTTTTCAGAGCCCCACCTGGAGGATCCCTCCACCCCACCCCCTGCTGCGTCGACGCATCCGCACATCCCTGCCCTTGTGTGTCAGTGGCCAGGCCTGCCGCTGCGTGTGCCTCAGGCGGTGGGGGATGCAGCCTGCCCTGGCTTCCGGCAAACAGCCTCTCCTGTGCTTTTGGTCCCCTTCTGAGTCATCCCTTCTCTGGCAGCCTGGCTCTGAGGCAGGCCGTGAGGTGCGGCCTGTCCTGCCAGCTGAGTCCCTTGTGGCTCTTTGCAGTGGCCCTGTGACTTGCTCGCGAACTGCATGAGGGCCGAGGCATCAGGCCCGCTGCGTGGCCCTTTGATTTTCATTTATTTGGGGCTGCGGCGTGGCCAGGACTCAACCCGACAGTGCTCAGGGGCCCGTGATCAGCTGGAAGCAACCGGAGGCCCAGCGCCGGTGCTTTTCATGGACGCTCGTGCCTGTGGCTCAGCCAGCCTCCTTGCCTTCATCTGTTTGCGTCAAAAGTACCTTGTATCCTGAGGAGCAGGATTTGCTAAATCAGGAGCTGGTTCAGACCAGCTTAGCATCAGCCCGGCTTGGTTTGTCCCTGTCCTGAGGATATAAAAACCGCTTCACATCACGCCAGGAAAGTTGCTCTAGGCCACAAAGGGGTTGGCTTGAATTATCTCATCCTCTCAGTAGGGTATGTCTCTCTCTCTCTCTCTCTCTCTCTCTCTCTCTCTCTCCTTCCCTCCCTCCCTCCTAATCACAGTGAATACACAGTTACAAAGTTGTCCATGCAGTCATACAATGTTCTAACACCCATCCCTTCACCAGTGTACATTTCCCACCACCAATGTCCCCAGTTTTCCTCCCCCATCTCTGATAGCACCTCTCTCTCTCTCTCTCTCTCTCTCTCTCTCTCTCTCTCTCTCTCTCTCTCTCTCTCTCCCTCCCTCCCCTCTCTCCTCTCTTGGCCATCATGGTTTGCAGTGGAGATACTGTGAGGTGTCGTGTTTGGTCCTTACCCTCTCCACACAGCTCCCCGTCCAGAGATCGCCCTTCTAGCCATCATTGTTACCGTCTCCTTCTCTATCCCGACTGCCTCTTGCTCAGCACTCTTGGCTGGCTTCCACCATGAACCTCACAGGGACTTACTGCAAAGGTGCCTTTATTTTCACTTTTTTGGGGGTTGGGGGCCTTTGGGGCCATGCCAACAGTGATTAGTGCTTACTGCCTGTGGTTCTCGGGAAACTATAGGATGCCAATGATCAAACCAGAGTTAGCCGCCTGCAAGACATGTGCTGAACCTCTGTACTATCTCTCTGGTCCCTATTTGAAACTATATTTAGCTCCAGAGTCCAACAGTTATTACTGTACTGAGATAGTTTTGTGCGTGGAATTTTTGGTCTGCTTTGGGGCCACACCTGCCTGTGCTCAAGGCCTATTTCTGGTCCTGTCTTCAGGGATCACTCCTGGTAAGGCTGATGTCAAGGACTGAACCCAGGTCAGCTGTGTGCGAGCCAGTGCCCTTCCCACTGCGCTGTATCTCCTTGCTCACTCCTCACTCTTCCACTCCTGGTCCTATCTCATAGGCCCGAGGTCATGTTCTTTCCATGAACTTGGCAAATATTGGCCATCCCTCGCTGTCCCCACCTCTGAGTCCTCACACATGCCATTCCTGCCACCTGGATCAACCCTCTGCCTGCCCGGGCACTGCCAGCCCCTGTCAGTCACTGTGTCCTGGGACATCCACCAAGATGCTCGTCCCTGTATTGAGGCACCGTCTCCTTTCACCTCTTATGAACGTGCTCAGGCTCCACTGCCTTGCTGGGGTGACTGTGTCACCGTGAGCATTCACCCGCCCTCCCCCGTGGGTGAAAAGGCACCAGTATATGGCCAGACAGAGTACAGCAGGGGTGTGAGGGGGAGGGGTGTTCTTCTGTACGCGGCCTGCCCAGGTTCAATCTCCAGTATCTTATATGGTCTCCCCAGCCTGCCAGGAGTGACCCTGAGCTCAGAGTGAAGAGTCAGCCCTGAGCACTGCTGGGTGTGGTCTGAAGGTCAGCAGGAATCAAAGGATAAGAAAAGACACATTTTAAGTGTGAAGCAGGGACTGGGCGACGGTCCAGAGGGGGCGCGCGTTTGCCCTTGTGTGCAGCTGCCCCGCTCAGTCTTTGGCACAACACGTGGTTCCTCCGAGCACCCGGGGCTGATCCTTGCGCACTAGCTTTATTTTTTTAATTTTTTTATTTTTACAATTACAAATATATACAATTAAAAGTTCATATTTGGGTTTTGGTCATACAGTGTTCCAGCACCCATCCCTCCACCAGTGCCCATCTCCCACCACCAACGACCCGGTTCCCTCCCCCTCCCCCAGCCCGCCTCCATGGCAGGTTCTTTATTTCTTTCTCTCTCTTTCTCTTTTCCTTCCCCTCCAGACTATGGATTGCAGAACATACATTAAAGGGTTGTCATGTGTATCTTTTTGCCTCTATAATGCTCAGTTCTAGGTTGGCATTAGTACCCTCGACAATTGTTGGCACACTGTTCCATTTTCTGTCTTACCTAGCCTCCTGACTCCTACACGTTTGTGATAATTTCCACCTTTGACAAGACCTCCTGATACAAGGTCATGTTTCACTTGACCTTGGATATTGGTATCATAATATGTACATATATACTTATGTTATGCAAATAAATGCAGTCATTCTGTATCTGTCTCCTTCTGGCTAATTTCGCTCAACATAATCTTCTCCATGTCCATCCATTTATAGGCAAATTTTATAACTTCATTTTTCCAAATAGCGGCATAGTATTCCATTGTGTAGATGTACCAAAGCTTCTTTATCCAGTCATCGATTTTCGGGCACTCTGGTTGCTTCCAGATTCTGGCTATTGTGAATAAGGCTGCTATGAACATAAAAGTAGGGATGGTGTTTCCGCTGCGTATTTTTGGTTTCCCAGAGTAGATTCCCAGGAGTGGTATGGCTGGGTCAAATGGGAGTTCAATTTCTAGTCTTTGGAGGAATGTCCATATTGTTTTCCAGAAAGGCTGTACCAGCCGGCATTCCCACCAACAATGGATGAGTGTGCCCTTTTCCCCACATCCACGCCCCACTTGTTGTTCTTGCTCTTTTTGAATATGGCGCACTAGCTTTATAGGGAAACATATGACTATGCACCAGCCACACTTCACTACTAGCAAAGAGTGTGTCCATTCACGCTCTGGTGTCCGGACTCGCAGCGTCTCATCACGTTTGGCGATGTCCCTAGGGTACCTCTGGTTCATGCCTTCTTTTCACTTCCCGCCCTGCTCCTGCTGCTTAGCAATCCGTGTCCAAGCCTGGAGGCTTTGACACCAACGCACGAGGAGCCGGTCTCTTCCGGCGTTTGACCATCTCCCTTTGGCATAGCTCACGCAGCAGCTCCGCTCTACACCGCAGCAAACCACGTGATCTGGTCTTCTCTTGCAGGCGCGTGGTATTCCCTGATGGCTTTAGGCCACGCCTGCCCTGTCTACACACTGCTGGTGGACAGTGGGTGTCCACCAGCAGTGGACAGATCCTGTCTGTCCACTGACAATCTGATTATCCCAGATCCTGGTGTTGCAGTAAGCGCTGCCGGGGACACAAGTAAGCATCGCTCTTTTTGAGTTAATGTTTTTGTCTTAGGACTGTTGCGAGAAGTGAGTGTAGTTGTTGCCGCTTTCTCCCCGTCCCTTTGCTGCCTGTTCCCCTGTGCCCTGCGTCTGCTCCTCCCCTCTAGCTTCCCTATCACTTGTCCTCCCAGCCCCGCGGTGCCTGGGGACTGCTGCCCTCTTCTCTGTGTCGCCTTTGGAGACACTTAGTTTCCTGTTAGTGTCACTAGTGTGCAAAGGCACAGCAGCGCCTATGAGCCGGAGACCCTCCACCACTGTAGGAGGGTGGGGTGGTCCACACATAGTGATGCTCAGGAGCTGCTCCCGGCTCTGTGCTCATGGAGGACCACGAGATGCCAGAATCCAGGCTGGGCCTCCTGCGTGTGAAGCATTAGCTGAGGCCCTGACCTCCGCCCCTTCACTGTCCACTTCTCACTCGGTCACTTCTTTGTCCATCCTAGCCCTTTCCTGCCTCTGCTTGCTAACCTCAGCTCCAGAGTCAGCGCCCATGGGCTGGTTTTTTCGTGGACACCATCTAGTCCCTTGGCTTGTTTGGTTTTGGATCCTGCTGGGTTTTTTTCTCCCATTGACTGTTCGTTCACTTCACCTCTACGAGTCCACCTCGAAGCAGCAGATGGCTTTTTTTTTCCCCTTTTGGGTCACACCCTGGCGTGCTCAGGGGTTACTCCTGGCTCTTTTGCTCAGGAATTACTCCTGATGGTGCTGAGGGGACCATATGGGATGTCAGAGATAGAACCCGGGTTGGCCTTTAGCAAGGGCTAACGCCCTCCCTGCTTGGCCATTGCTCTGGCCCGCAGGTGGCTTCTAACTCACAGCCTCACAGCTGGGATACGTGTCTGAGTATGTCTGGGCGCTGCAGCTTCCTCATCCACTCCTCAATTGCAGCGCGGCGTGGGCATTTCCGGCTTGTCAGTAGCCCTGCAGCGAGCAGAGGGCACCACACGCTTCTCTCACAGTGTTGGTGACTTCATGTTCTTGGGCTCCCTCGGAGACTTGAAATTGCTGGGCCAGGTGGAGGCTTCTGTGAGTCTCGCCCAGTGTTCTGTGGGGTTCTCTGAGCTGCTCACAGTAGTCTGTCCAGCCTACACTGGTCCAGCAGCACGTCCACCTCTCTCCAGCAGCGGTTCATGGTTCCCTCTCCCCCACCCCCTTAGTATAAACTTGTTCTTTAAGTTCTAGGGTCTCTTATCATCGGCCGTTTGTCATTCCTTTTCTTGTGTTTCTTTATGTGTCTCACAGAACGAGATCACTTGATCTTTTGACCTTCATTCGGCCCTTCTGATCCCTCACCAGTCACAGCTAGGTGACCCCTAGATGTGGCCTCATTCCTCTTTCCTCCCCATGAAACAAACAAAAACCCCTCAGAAAGCCACGAGGTTTATGGCGTTTCATTAGCAGATGCGATCCGAGCAGTTTGCTTTTGATCTAGGCTTGTGTATGAAGTGTGAGGTGTGCTGAAGATTGGGATGAATGTGCTTGAAGCTTAGTGCAGCCACTGCGCAGGCGACACGGGGGTTAACTGCTGGATGTGGACCTGGGGAGCAGCAGTCAAGGGCAGAAAAAATCCCAGATTGAAAAAGGGGCTCGTGGCTGGCGCCTTTGCTGTGGGGATCATCTCGGCCCCCTCGGTTCCGCACCCACAGGCCCCTTGGCTGCAGCTGGGCTCCGGGTTCTGCTCAGTTGAGTCCTGAGGTGCTGACGTGGTGCTGGAGGGCAGCACAGCCCCGGTCGGCCTTGGAGAGGGGAGTGAAGTTTCGCTGCAGACACAAACAGGCTGATGACAGCATCCCAGTCACCCCCTTCAGTTCGGAGCAGGATCAGAGGCTCTGTCCTTGGGGCTGGAGCTATAGCAAAGCAGGGACGGCATTTTCCTGGCACACAGCCGACCCAGGTTCGATCCCCAGCATCTCATGTGTTTCCCGAGCACCGCCAGGAGTAATTCCTGAGTGTAGAGCCAGGAGTAAGCCCTGAGTGTAACCCAAGAGCAAAAGTAGTCTCTGTCCTTAAGAGCCTGCATAGGACAGTAAAGCCAGTGGCCGAGGAAGGGGTCCTCGCGGCCCTGTGCTCAGCTGGGGTGAGCCCCACCGGATAGCAGGCAGCTGCTCTCCGCCGTGAGGTGTTTCTAGCAGCCCTGAGCTCGCGCCTGTGCACGGAAAGCTCTGACAGTCCCAGTAGCCCACAAGCCTTTTTCCAGGGTACCTGTGTCTCTGGGCAGGGCAGTGCCAGGGCTCCTTTTGGAGGGACTACTTGAGGGGGTGGCCAGGAATGGGAGGATGGAGGTGGGGGTCCAGAGCTGGTGCCCTTGCCCTCAGCTTCCTCCTCTGCTTTGTTCCTGAAGCCCCAGTGCAGAATCTCAGGCTCCCTGGTGGGTCCTTCCTCCCCCCGTGGAAGCCCAAACCCCACAGTGGCCATCGGAGGAGCCCCCGTGGTGCTCCTCCAGGGTTGCCAGCCACAGTGGCTGTCGTCCGTGCCATCTTTGGTCCTGGGAGGGCCGTGGGGAGTAGCCAGAGTCTCTGCTTCCGGGTGCTCTCCAGAACACGTGAGTTCCTTGCTGGGGCTTCCGTGCTTGATGCTAGCATCTCTCCGGGGTTCCGTCCCCTTCTCTGAACAGCTGCCGTGCGGGTGCTCCGTGCACACAGCAGAGGCACCGTGGTCACTGCATGGTCATCACCAGCCCTTCCCCACACACGTCGTCATGTCATTTCCTGCACCTGCACCCCATGTTGTTTTTTGCCAAATTGAAGCGTGGCATGAACCCACAGTGCTTCTGTGTCGTAGCCCACCTGCTCCGCCCGTCCCTGCTCTGAGACTGGTGTCTGTGGGATGGGACAGTGTGGACACGGAAGGCGGCTCTTGCCTTGCACAGCTCCTGGTGCACCACGACCAGGGTGATGTGCCTGGGCCTTCCTTGGCTCCAACTGGCACCTTCCCTCAGACTGGTGAGCGGTGCCCGGTTACACAGACCCTGGGCTATGAGTTCGCTTTCCTGTGCCGTTTGGAGCGAGACTATGTTTCTCAGTCGTTGACTGAGTTTTCCTCATTCCCCTACTCCATCCTCCGTACCCCACTGGGCGCGGGACCCAGTCCTGACCTGGCCCTCCTGGGTCTAGACTTTTGCTGCGCAGATCAAAGGCCCCTTCTAATCAAGAGCATTCAGTTCTGGAGCCATCAGCGGGAAGTGCGCCGTCTTGAAGCTTTTAGGAGACACACCTATTTCACCTACCTGCTTTGATACACTGAGGTGTGTTGGGCCAGATGGGGCCTGTTTCAGGGCTGCCCAAGACGACTTGTGTGTGGGAGAGAGTGGGGTTCATTCAAAGACAAGGATTCCAGACACAGGCTGCGGGATGGAAGAGCCTCAAACAAGAAGTGACATAAGGCAGCCAGAGTGAGCACACACCGTTGTCAGTGCTCCTGTGTGACACGTCCCGGTGGTCCTTGCTAAAGAGAGAAAAAGTAGAGCGCTGGGCTAGGAAAAGTGATGTGTAAGTGCTCTGTTTAAGAAAGGAGCGCTGACAGGGTCCAGCTCTGCCAAGTTTAAATGTAGTATGGCTATGAGGAAGCCGCAGCATTCTGCATTTGGAGCTGTGTCCAAAGACGAGGCAGTGCCTCACTGGTCTCTTGGATTCCTCACAGATCTGGATTTTAGCAGAGAATCTGGGTGCCATCACGGGCCCCATCTGGCGGACACAGGAAAGATGGAGGCTGAGCCGTTTGTGGAACGTGTTGGTTCTCTGAGAATATGGCTGTTCTCTCTCCCTTCTTCCTCTCTCTCATCCCGCCCTACTTCCCTCTACACAGAATGTCTTTATTCCTCCTGTCGAAAATCTCTAATTGAGGAGAGTGAATGAAAATCACCCCCGTAGGAGAGCAAATGGAAATCACCTCCCCCGCATGTTTCAGACTCTCATCAGATATTTGGGTCTTACTTTCTCAGTGAATGTCTTGGGTGTATTTGCTGACTTCCTGGAAGATATTCCTGAAATTTGGGGGTGTCTAGAGGTAGGGATTTCTCCCCATCTTTAATGAACATGTTGCTAATTACAAGTCATTAGTTAACAGCAGTCCAATTTTACTCCTGTGTTGTAAGAAAGTTCTAGCTTTTCCCGGCACCAAAGACTCTTGTGCATTCTTCCGAGCCCACCGTAGTTGATCCCACCTCTAGTTACCTGTGTTGGGTTGTAGCAACTTGTACCCCACAAGGGAGTGAGACCCAGTAATGAACGGCCTCTCCCTTCCCGACATACTCCACGGAGCGTGATCAGCTCAGTTCCGCTCCACGCTGCCCGCACAAGGCACCATTTCATTGTTTTCAGAGTCAGAGTGTGTTTCCTTAAGTATCTGGACCCTGGCTGCTCTGTCTGTCTGCCCATGGACATTTCGGCTGATGTCCTGCTGTCTTGTGAAGACTATGGCCGCTTCATGGGCAGCAGGGAGCAATAGCCCATCAGACATGCGTTCCTGCCCAGCCCGATGTGGCATGGCCAGATCATGTGGAATATCCATTTCATTTGTTTAAGACGTTCTCATACCATTTCCCCAGAGTGGCCACCTGGTTCTCATCCCCACCTTCAATAGTTTCTTTCACTCCCTACTCTCAGTCTTAACACCATGACTCTGAGACTGCAGATTGTGTTAATTAAGCCGCATCTGGGTGTGAGCCACGGTGGTACATGGGTGGCAGCATGTTAAAGCTGTGTGTACATGGTGCCAGTTGGTCCCTGGCTGCACTGAGTGCCATGCACAGAAGTGGTGTGAACACCAGCCTCACCTATGGGCAGGGGAGTAGGGTTTTACCCCCCCCCCCCCTTTATTGACCCTATTGTAATCCACAATCCTTGGCAGTTAGTTTTAGTCCCTGGTACAAGGCATTTGCACATACTGGCCTTCTGTGTGTGGGCAGAAGGCTCTGGCCAGGGGTGGACCAAAGGGATGGACGAGCTGAAGCGGTACAGGTGAGCATCTGATGGGGCTGGGACTTGCTTCCTTCATGTGTTTGAAGGACTAGAATGACCAGAGCAAGTAGATTCACCACAGGTGGTGAGGACAGACATCCGGCCAGTTGAGGTCGGATGTCCGGGAAGGCAAGAGGAGGTTCCGGCCCCAGGGAGACCCGGTTCTTGCCTTGCACACTGCTGAGTCCAGTTTGGTGCCCAGCACTGCATGTGACCCCTCTGAGCACCACCAGGAGTGACACCCCCAGCACAGAACCCTGAGTTCGAGTGCCACCAGGAGCCTCAACTCCCCCACACACAGATACTCGGCCCCACGCTGTCTAGCCACACGATCTGAAAAAGAACATTAGCTTCTCCTGGTTTCCAGAAAATCACCGCTGCCCCCCCATTTCCATCCCCTTCTAAAAGAGATTCCAGATTCCAGCAGTGACCAAAACCTGTGGGTTGGCCATGAGAGGGCTGATAGGTGGATAAAGGGAATTCATCCCAAGGGTTGATGCGAAGAAATTTGAAAAAATGTGAGTCTGAGAACAGGCAATGGACATCACAGCTCTGATGGAAGATCTCTTGCCCAGGTTTTCTTGGTCTTTGAGCTGAGAGCATGGAGGTGACTATTGACACATCCTCATCCTCATTCACGTAGCTTTGATTGAGGTTCGGCTGGTGGAGGGACGCAGCTTTTCAGCCCTGTCGCCGCACACGTGGCCAGGTCCACCCTGTCCACCTTTGGCAAAGTTGGCAAAGGGCTGGTTTTCACAGACTGTGCACATATGTGTCACTTTTCCTTTTATTTTTTCTTTTCAACCAACTTGACACTTTTTTATAGCTGTGTCGTATGGCATTTGAAATCTTCCTCTTAAAAAGTCGTGATTCTCAGGCCAAATATTGCAGTGAAGGGCGCTAGCCTTGCACTGAGGTTCAATCCCTTGCACTCTCAAGACCACCATCAGGAGTGATCCCTCGCGCAGAGCAGGAATAAGCTGAGTGTGGCATACAAAAACAAAGTCAAGTTTGAAATTCTCCTTCGAAAAAGGCACGAGTGTTTTCATGGTGCTGGGAACATGCGGACGTCCATGTCCCCCTGTTTTTGCAATTGCGACTTGAAGTTTAAAATGAATTCAGTAGTGCACAGAATCCATGAGTATTTGAGTGTCTGGAATTTTAACCATTCTGCTGATGCTGGTGCTTTGATTACCCCCCCTCTCCCCACTTCTTCCTGCCCTGTGAAATCTGGTCTGGGAATAGACCACAAAAAACAGCATCCAGCACCCCCAAAAAAAAAAAAAACCCTGGAAGCTTCGTGGCAGCACCTTGCTTTGATTAGAAAGAGGTGCAAGGTTGAGCTTCAATTCCTGGTACCTGGTGGGCCCTTTCCACCTGGTGTGGCCCCTCTATAGAAGGGGGAAGCACAATTCAGCCTCCAAGCTGCTGAGTCCATCCACCACCTGCTTTTCCACTCAGCCTTCCAAGGGACCTGTGGATGGTCCCAGGTGACAGTACTACAGCGCCATAGGCAACAGTCTTGGCCTTCCAAGGGCCCGTGGATGGTCCCAGATGACTGTACTACAGTCCCATGGGGGATAGTCAGGATCTCACCTAGGGATTGGTGGCCGTGTTGGCTTGGGGCACGTGCCCATGCCAGCTCTGTCACAAAGTTCTTGCACAGGCCTGCACCCATGTAATCCAGGCCCCCCCACCCGAAAGAGACGGTCATTAGAGGCTCGGGAAAGTTGTCATCAGCGCCCCCAGAGATGCCCTAGGAGGCTGTGCCTGGAGTCATGCGTAAGCCTGAGACAGGAAGTGGAGGCCCATCCTGTCTCCAACCTGACCTTCCCGAGGCTTCCGGTCTCACCACCTGGGCACTCCCTCGCCTGCCGGGCTCTGCCAGCAGCCCTCTGGCAGGCGTGAAGTGCCTGCAGAACCATAGGGGGGGGTCAATCATACTGAAAGATGGACTGTTCTGAAGAGCTGGGGGCAGGAAGTGAAATCAGAGCTCTGAAATGATCTTGGATCACCAAGTACTGGAGGGTGTCTCTGCCGGCCTTCCTGGGTGTGTTGCAAGGCCTGTGCCTCTCACATTTGGGGTAGCCGCCGCAAGAATGCCTTGTTGTCGGCGGGTGGGGGGCTCTGAGTTCCCCACTGCATCCGAGGGGAAAGCGAGCCCATTGCGTTGTTTTAAAAGTGCCACTTAGTAGAATCACTTCATGTAACTAGCAAAATTAGTGCACTAATTAGCCGCCAATTAGGAAACAGGAATTGATGTCATCTGCGGGTGTTCCACTGTCCATGTAGCGCTTGGGTGGCACCGGAGATGGGATCTGAATGGAGGAGAGTCACACTCGCCATCCCTTCCCAACATGGTCACAAGGCTGAATTTTCACCCCCCCAACCCCCAATTTGTATTTAAAAAAGGAAAAAAATCAGGCCCAAGTTTCAGCTTCTCCGCCCACTGCCGTTTGGTGGTATTTTTGTTTCTCTTTAGGTACCATCTCTCTTTTCTTTAACCCTGCCATGGGCTTATTACATATGAATGCGTAAGATATTGAATACATATGCATTTAAAATATTGTTTTGATTTGTGGGTGGATTGTTTTCTCTTCAAGGGCCTGTCTGGGGAAATGAGTAATTTTTCATATCCTGTTCTTGCAGGAAGAATTTTAAATCGTTTCTCCAAAAGACATTGGCCATATGGATGACTTGCTGCCCCTCACCTTTCTAGATTTCATCCAGGTAACGTAACAGCCTTGCCAAGCTGTCTGTCTGCCGCGGAAAGCCGAGGTCTCCCGTTGGGCTGGGGCCCATTGCTGGGGCTGAGGGCGGGTCTTCCCACTGGCGCTAGTGCGTGTTATCTTAGCGCTCAGCCCTGTTTGTCAAAGGAAAGGTGTGGTGATGGTTCGGAGGCTAAGTTAACATGAGTAATAACGCCGTGTGTGGGAGTGGCCACGCTCGCTCATGGCAGGGTCGGGTTGAAGCACCTACATGCTTGGTAAAGTGCTTCTCCACCTGCCTTCCAGGTATCTGGCACGAATTTCACCTTACTGCGAACACATTTCATAATACAGAAACAATCACCTCGCATGAAAGATAGCCCAGATTAACTAAATTATGCATTGTATTACCACAAAGGGCAAATATTTACTGCACTGCTTTTTTTTGGTGGTGCTGGGGGAGGCAGGGAAGGGATAAAACCAGGTGTGGTTACTTACAAAGAAAAGATTAGTAATAATAAGGTGAAAATAATACTTTGTTAACAAGGACAATTGGGAGTAGTTATGGCAGAGACAAAGCCTTTAAAAGTGAGTATGTTTAAGCCAATAATTTGAGACGGGGATCAAAGTCAGCTCAGAAAATGTCTTTTTGTTGTTTTTTCAGGCAGCTTTTCTTTCCCTTGTTGATTGCTCTGAGTCTTGAAGGAATCGTTTTGGAATAGTGCGCACCCTAACACTCTCTCTCTCTCTCTCTCTCTCTCTCTCTCTCTCTCTCTCTCTCTCTCTCTCTCTCTCTCTCTCTCTCTTCCCTTGCCTTCCCTCTGTCCCTCCCTCCCATTGGGCATTGTGTCTCCAATATAGATACTGCGAGGTTACCGTGTCTGTTCCTTTGCCTGCTCTGACACAGTTTTTGTACAGTGGTCATTTACTGCTCTCTTCATCCTAGTGGACGTCCCTATCCGTCTTTTCCTCGGGAAGCACTGTGGCTTTCTGGGTGTACTGTCCTGATCATTTCACTCATCTGCCTACATGCTCTTCAAGTAAAAACGGTGTGTGTGTTCAGGGGGGGGTAGTGTTGAGAGATCATATAGCAGGGAGGGTTGCTCACAGCTGGGTCCAGTGGTACCGCACATGGGCCTGGGAGCCTCGCCAGGAGTGATCTTGAGTGCAGAGCCAGGAGTAAGTCTTGAGCATGGCCTGGTGTGGCCATGCTCCAAACAAAACCATTAAAGTTTTGATCTAACAGTGCTCAGGAGGCCCAGACAGGCCCGCCAGCAATCTGGGCAGTGAGGTGGCCGGTGCAAAGCAGGACCCAAGGAGGGGGCTGCTCAGGGTCAGAGGTGTTGGGGTCTCCCAGGTCTTCATCGAGCTCAGGGAGTGCACCAGCAGTGCTCTGGGGAGGGGCCATCGGGTGTGGGTCATCGCGCCTCCTCCCTGGAACTCATGGTTTGAGAGATTCTCCGGGCTTTGGGTGCTGGACGCTCCAGGTTTCTGTCAGGAATATTCCCAGCAGCCTCCAGAGGGAATAAAGTTGGTAGCCGGGTGTCCCAGTTCAGCACACAATGAGGATCTTTTCCTGTTGGCTTTTTCCATCCTGCCTTGCTCACTGAGCGGAGCACTTCAGGGTTTCAGAGCAAGGCTAACTCAGTTATCAGTGACGATAAAGCGCCATTGTCACTTGTTTTATTTGCAGGTGTCTTTAATAGTCCTTCCCATAATCCCTTCAGGAAGAAGTATTTTTGCCTTTGAAAAAACAGTATTAGGGAACAGAAGAGCCCAGAGCCCTGCCATCGTGGGCTATTCTTCAAGGGACTTTCCCAACATTCATTGTTTAAATGGTTGTCAGGAGGAATCAAGTGAGGCCCGAGAAACAATGCAGTAACTGGTTCATCTTACTTTTTGTGGGCACCAGCCTTTTCTCCCGTGGATTTGCATTCGATGAGGGGCCTATTGACCCAACTATCCAGGGATCATTTTGAAGTATTTGAGCCCGTTGCTATATTAACAAGAGCAGATTGTTCCCCTTCTAAAGCCACAAGAAATGAATTGAACCTGCCCTCAAATAAAGGACAACAAAAATCAAAATGTAAATTGATTTTTTTTTTCCCTTTTTGAAATTTGGAAAGGGCTCTGTAAGAATGCAAACCAAACCAGCGGCTTCTGGGACTCTTAATGGAATCATGTAAACTTAAAATAAACACTATTATGGTAAGCACATAAAATGAAAACTAATTTTCCAAATCAAGTACATTATATTCAATTCATTTTCCCCAATCAACCAAATGTTTAAAACCTGTTAGTTATAACAGCAATCTTCTGGAAATTAATTAGAAGCCCATTAGCTCTGCTAGCTGAGCCGAGTGAGGAGCGTTGCTTGTTACATTTCCTGAATCACAGTGCGGCAAGGTCAAAATGACAATCAGCTCGATTCACCTTGTGGCTCAGCTTCAGGAGTTTGTTTAGTGTTTGTGGGGCTATTGTTGTGTGTAGTGGGAAGGTAGGTTTTATTTTTATATTTTTAAAAATGTGCGTAGGCTCAAATGTTTAAGAACAGCAAGGCACCGAAGTGTTACCTGGGATAACTGTCCTTATCCCCTCTGTCGCATGGGAGTTGGAAGAGAGGTGCCTTCCCAACCCCTGGTCTGGGCGCGTCTGCTTTCCAAGTCGACGTGGTAGGACATTGCGTCGGAGCTCTAGGACAAGGAGCGGGCATTTGTCTTGCAGGGAGGCCAACGCCAGTGGAGTCCCCTGCGTGGGGCTGGTTCCTGAGCACAGAGATCATAGGACATTAGTCTACTGCCCTCTTCACAGCTGCCGCTGGGACATCAGAACCTGTCCCTGGAACTTGCATGTGTCCTTCGAGTCTTTGCGTGAGACTCACAGACCAGGAGGGCTCTTAACTTGGCTTTAATAGTTGAGGGTTCGCCCCATCTCCCCCAAGCTCACCTTAATTTTTGCTGTGTCTGTGCAGAGTATACCTGTTCACTGCTTGGTTGGCTTCCGTGGCATTCCAGGGCCTCACACGAGCGTCATGGCTTCAGGGTTGAGTTCCAAAAAGAGAGGGGATTTCCTCTTCGGGAAGTTCCCATCACTGTTCTGCTCATCATCTTTCTCTCATCGAGTCTCGAACCTGAAAGAACTTGGCAGGATTTCCGCAACAGTGGAGCACGCCAAGGAAATCCAAAAGCAGAGAACGCGTTAGTGGACCCGTCCGTGTCAGACGTAGAGGGCTAACCTGCACAGCCTTACCCCTCTGAGGCTAGGCACGGGTCCCGTGTTTTCTGAGGAAGAGAAATGGGACGAAGAAATAGCTTGCGAGCGGCCTTTTTCTGTGGGACACTGTTACACTTGCTTGGCGTGATAATTCAGGGTCCAGAGTGGGGGACCTTTGGGTCAGAAGGTAGCTATGTTTTCAGCACATTCTGGTTTTGCAAAACTGAAGGAAGGCTGGACACGGAACACGTGTGTGTGGCTGTGGCAAGGCTGTTCTCAGACTAATCGCACAATTTTAGTAGTTCACGCCTCCGTGACAGGGAGAAGAAAATTCTGTTTAAGATGTGAGCAAATTTGCTTGGCAGACAGTGGCCTAAGTTTTCTCCTACACCTTCTGCAGAAGATTGGGGTGCTTGTGTAGAATTCAAGGGAGCCGAGAGAGGCGTGGGGTGTCAGGACTTGCGATGCTGACCTGACCGTAGGTAGTTGTGGTGTGGGAGTGTGTGTGAGAGAGGGGTTCGCTCTTGACCTTTGAGGCATTTTAGAAGGGCGGGGAGCTGTGTCATCTACCCGAGCAAAGGAATAATGCCCGCGACTCCAGAGAACCGCCATCTGCAGCTTACCTCAGGGTTGCCCTGGGCCTATCAGATAAGTCGGCCAGTGGCTGGCAGAGCTCGTCTCCGTGACTTATCAAAGTGTTGTTCAAACACGTCTTGTTTGTTTGCTTTTTTCAGAAATTATAATCGCTTTGAGTACCGATAGTAGTTTAGAAACCCAGCCGAGTGAGTCTCAGCACAGGACATAACTCTTAGACGTGACAGCTGAAGGTGGCTGGGAAACAATTCAGACACAGTCAGCCCAAAGGCCTTATCCTGGGCCTCAGACCCGAGGAGTCCGTGGAAGGAGAATTGTTGGAATCCGACTGCGGCCCTCCAGATAGAATGCGTTTGGGATATGCAAATAAGCAGAAATAGAGACGATTGTCTAAACTCCCTGTTTTTTATTATTATTATTATTATTTTTTTTGTTTTGTTTTTTGTTTTTTGGGTCACACCCGGCAATGCTCAGGGGTTTCTCCTGGCTCTGCACTCAGGAATTACTCCTGGCGGTGCTCGGGGACCATATGGGATGCCGGGATCAAACCCAGGCCGGCATGGGCCGGCTGTGTGCAAGGCAAACGCCCTACCCTCTGGGCTATCGCTGGCCCAACTCCCTGTTTTTTAAAAAGTGTTTTATTTATTTATTTTTTTTTTTACATCACAGAACAAATTCCACTAGTGGGAATTGACTCTTTCATTTTTTTTTTCCTTTGTCTTTTGGGGATTTTATTTCTTCCCTTCCCTTCCCATTTTTTGTTGTCATTGCAGGTTCTGGCAGTGGCAGCTCGGTGACCCTGGGCTCGGGGTTCAGAGGTCAAACTCTCAGTCTCTCCTCACCTGGGAGGCGGAGCCCCTCACTGAACCACCTTCCCCAGCCTTTCATTTTCTTTCTTTCTTTCTTTCTTTCTTTCTTTCTTTTTCTTTCTTTCTTTCTTTCTTTCTTTCTTTCTTTCTTTCTTTCTTTCTTTCTTTCTTTTTCTTTCTTTTCTTTCTTTCTTTCTTTCTTTCTTTCTTTCTTTCTTTCTTTCTTTCTTTCTTTCTTTCTTTTCTTTCTTTCTTTCTTTCTTTCTTTCTTTCTTTCTTTTCTTTCTTTCTTTCTTTCTTTCTTTCTGCAGTAATTCAGATTTATTACAGGATAACTTTCAATGTTTATATCTGTGACAATGATGATGAAAACCCGAAAAGTCAATCTACTATCTAGCATATGGAAGAAATAATCCTAGAGCAATAGTTTCCAAAAACAATACTGACAAATTTAAGTTTAAAAGGGTCCTAATTACTTTGTGGCAGGAACATGAAGTGTTCTATGAACCTGCCTCCTAACTCTCACTTTTCTATCGTTTTTACCTTTCCTGGTATGGTTCTCAAACTAACCAAATATACCTGCTGGTATTTAAGAAAGAGCTTGCCTTTATACTGCAAATTCAAATACTTTGCGCTCTCTCTCTCTCTATATATATATAGATATAGATATAGATATATATGAGAGAGATATCTATATAGATAGACATCTATCTATAGATGTCTATCTATATAGATAGAGATAGGTAGATATTGATAGATATACATATATATTCATATATATAGATATATATTCTCATATATATAGTATATACACTGCATATTCAAATGCTCGCTCTCTATATATAGATATATATCGAGATATATATCTATATAGAGAGAGAACATATTTGCAGTATATATATATACGAGATATATATCTATATGAATATATCTATATATGAATATATATGTATATCTATCTATCTATCTATCTCTATCTATCTATCTATCTATCTATCTATCTATCTATCTATCTATCTATCTATCTATCTATCTATCTATCTATCTATCTATCTATCTATCTATCTATCTATCTATCTATCTATCTATCTATCTATCTATCTATCTATCTATCTATCTATCGTCCTGGTAACTGTCATCAACAGAAACTGCAAAGAGGAAGGGTTGGGGCAGGGGAGGGAGAGGTCGGGAGGGCATTTGCCTTGCATGTGGCTGACCTGGATTCAATGCCCCGCATCCCTGAGCACCTTCAGGAGTAACTCCTGACTGCAGAGTATTGCTGGGTGTGACACAAAAACAAAAAAAAAAAGGCGGGGTTTGACGCTTTAGGGCCAGAGAGATAGTCTAGTGGGTAGGACATTTTCCCTGCATGCCGCCAACCCAGATTCAATTCCCAGCATCCCCAATGGTGCCCTGAGCACTGGCAAGAGTGAGTCCTGAGTTCGAGCCCAGAGTAACCCCTGAGCACTTCTAGGTGGGCTAAAAAAAGTGACTTGAAGGGAGTCACTTGGTTTGGCTGTCGACAACAGTGTTGGTACCAAGATGTCGAACTTCGTTTGTGTCGATTCTGCTCATTCTTGTCCGTGTGCTAAACCTTGAACATCGCTCGTGTCTTCATTTCCGTAACCTGAGGGCCGCTTCTGCCAGTGTTTCCTCGGCCTGTTCTTCCTCAGCCCCCTGGAATAAGAGATTACATGTCATTTCTTCAATATTCAGCATTCTGGTGCATTCCAGAAGCCGTGCCTTGGGTCTCTGGGTTCGCCTGCCTGTGACCTTTGTTCTTGGTTTTCTGATGCCAGCACATTGGCTTGTCGCAGACTGAAGCCTGTTTCTTACCCCAGCTGGGGTGCTGATGTGTCCTGGGGGGTGGGGGGGGAATGCTGTGGGGCATCTCTGTGCCTTGGGAGTGTGTGGGACTTCCACATCCTGGGGGGTGCTGGGTGGGTCTCTTAAGGCCTCCCCCTCAGCCTCTTTCAGGTGTTGAGAGGAGGTTCTCAGGGCTCACTGGACAGATGGTCAGTGCCAGTTTGCATCGTGTGAGTGTGTATGCACGTGTGTGCACGTTTGAGAGTGTGTGCTCGCTTGAATGTTTGAGTATGTGTTTGCTTGTGAGTGTGTGTGTGTATGCATGGCGCTTGTGAGCATCTGTGTACTTCAGTGTGTGTGTGTGCATTTGTGAGTGTGTTGGACCAGGTGGTCCATGTAGGCTTCTGGCGCATGCTCGTCATCCTTGCAGACCTGACTGTAGAGTCTGTATTTGACCTGCAGATCCTTGCCAGGCTCTCTGCAGCGGGCGGTGGCTTCTCCCATTGCCTGTGCGAAGGAGAACAGGAGCGTGTGCGCCTTCTCAAACAAGCGCTTTCCCAGTCTCTACTGCGTGGGGACTTGATCAGAACCAACAGTCCCCAGACTTACCTGCACTGTGTGTGCTGTGCTGTGCCTTCCCTCGAGCTCGAGGCGCCGGGTTTCTTGGTGGCCACCTTGAAAGCCTGAGTGGTCCGGGATGTCGCTCGCTTGCAGGTTCCACCAATATCAGCGCCTGCCCGGCTGGAGGTCAGGCCCAGGCTGTGCCCACCAGCTGGATTCAGTGACTTTCCTCAGACTTGGGCGCTTTCCGTTTCCTTTGCTTCAGAGCACTCAGACAGGGCAGCCAGGGCCCTCAAGCTAATGCTGTGAACCTATTGAGGCACACTGAAAGGCCAAAATCTTTCTCTGCCCCCTTAAGGTCTCCCCCTTCAAGCCCCCTCCAACCCCCGGGGAATCACCAACTTGACTGAGCTTAAATAAGTGACTTTTCATCCCCTTTCATGAGGCATAAAGGCCTAATCCCAGCCTGGGCAGGGACCACCGGGAAACATTTCGATCCCCCTGCACCCACAGAACACATTGAGTCCCGCTTCATGAGTGAAAAGTGCCCGAGAAAGAGAAGCGGTGCTGGCGGGCCGGGCCTTTCCCGGGGGCCAGGGGAAGCAAAGGCCAGCGCATCTGGGGTGCGTGGAACAAAGGCGGCCCTGGCCAGGGACAATAGTCCGGTCACTGGCTTTGGCGGGAGCCCCGCTCGGGGAGGGGACCTGCCTGATTGTCCCAGTGCCACTGACCCTTGCTCTGCTTTATGGAGAGGTGTCGGGACGGTGTGGGCGCAGCAGACGTCCAGCCGCTCTGGTCCACAATGGATGTCAGACCCAGCCTGCCACAGCGGGGGGCATCGCTCCGGACGCCCACCCTCCGGTGCCCACAGCACAAAAGACATCAGCAGCCAGGAGGCTACTGCCATTTGAAAGATCTCAGCGTGGCTCGCTCTGACAAGTAAACACATCTTTTTTGCTGAAATGTCGGGTTTTCATGCTTAAAAAATAAAACAAAACAGAAAAGAAATCACAGAAAAAAGGGTTGGCACAAGGGTTTTCTGCGGAAGGCATGGGATGTGCCTGACCCTTCTTGGACCAGACTTTGGTCCCGCTACTGTAGTGGGTTTCCTGGACCGTGCTCGAAGATGCAGTGGTGGGAGGGGCAGTGGGAAATAGTGGTCAGGGGCCGAGGAGGTGCACGGTCCACCTAGGAGTCGCGCCTGGGCTGGATGCTGGGAGGGCGAGTGGATTTTGTCCGGGGGCGCGCTTGGCAAGCACCTTCCACATTAGCCTGGTGACGGTTAGCCACCGGGGACCCTCCCCTAGCTGGCCGCCCTGTTCCAATCTGTCTGGCCCAGCATGTGGGCACCAATGATAATGCTGGTAGTTTCCCAAGGGAGCTAATTAAGACCTAAGCCGAGGGGTGGGGATAGGGGTCTTGTATTTTGGTCAGGCTGGGCGCTTCTGGACAGCTCGCGGGACTCTTCCTGGCACGGTTGCACAGCAGCCCCCAGCTCCTGCTCACCGCCAGGGGGGGCGGGGAAGTGATAAAGGGGCCGGAAGAGGGAGAGGCTGAACCAGCATTTGTTCAGCCACATCGCTGACTCCTCGGGATGACCGTTGTTTAGTGATTTGGGTTTGCTAAGTTTGTATTTGATTCTTGGGCCCCACATGATATTCAGGGGTGTTTAGAGATATTCAGGGGTGGACTTTATGGGGTACAGGGGTGAAACCCAGTAGGCATATGCAAGGTAGGCACCCTACCCATTGTACTATCTCTCTGGCCCCTCACCTTATTGGTTCTCAGTGTTTTCTTCTTTAAGTTTTAATTAATTTATTTTTAATTGAATCACAGTGAGATACAGATGCGAAGTTGGGTTTCAGTTATGTTCTAACACCCATCCCTTCACCAGTGTCCCCGGTTTCCCTCCTGCCACCCACTGGGCCTCTATGGCAAGCACCTCTGTCTGTCTGTCTGTCTGTCTGTCTGTCTGTCTGTCCATCTGTCTGTCTTCTTTCTCTCTCTCTCTCTCTCTCTGTATGTGTAGTAAAAATACATACATCTATCAATCTATCAACTGAATGTTTACTAGAAGTTCATTAAAATGCTCCAGTTAAGAATAGTCATATTGGGGGGCCAGAGCGATAGCACAGCAGGTAGGGTGTTTGCCTTGCACACAACTGACCCAGGTTTAATTCCTGGCATCCATATGGCCCCCCAAATGCCGTTGGGGAGAACATCCTGAGAATAGAGTCAGGAGTAACCCCTGAGCATTGCCGGGTGTAACCCAAAAAAGCAAAACAAATAAACAAAAAGTCATAATTTTTCCTTTTTTCTGATCAGTTTTGATTGGAGTCTATCAGTTTCAGTAGTACTTTTGAAAGAACTAAGCATTGATGCTGTTCATCTTGTCCTTTGAAATCCTTAATATCCAGCAATGTATAATCTTTTTATATATAGTAATCCTATATGCTTTTCTTTTTTTCTGTTTTAGCTAATTTTTTCAGACCTGTGGCTTTTTACACTTTTGTTTTTATTTTTGTTGTTTTTGTTGGTAGCCACATGCTAGGTAGTGCTTAGGGCTTAGTCCTGGCTTTGAGCTCAGGGAATCACTCCTGGTAGAGTTTTTAGGGACCATGTGGGGAGGCCAGGATTCGAACCTGGGTCAGCAACTTTTGCAAGGCAGTACTATAACTCTACTATCTCTCTGGCCCTCTCGTTTTTCATTTTTTTATTAACTTATTTTGGTTTGGGATTACACCTGATGATGCTCAGGAGTTACTTCTGGCTCTGCACTCGGGAATTCTGATCAGACTCTGGGGACCATATGGGATGCCTGGACCGGCTGTGTGCAAGGCAAACACCCTCCCGGCTAAACTATCACTCCAGTCCCTCACTCTTTTAAAAGGTACTTTGTTTAGAAGTTTTGTAGTTGTCATGGAACTGAGAGAAGGTTAGAGCTTTCCAGTGCTTTTCTGCTTGAAACAATGTTGAAAGCTATTAATTTCCCTCAAATGACAGCTTTACTTGTAGTCCATTAGCTGCAGCGGATTTTTATTTTCTCTCATGGCTAAATCCTTCTTATTAAATTTTCTTGGGGCCAAGTGTTAATTGAAAGTCCAGCTCTGAATTTCTGCACATTGATCAGTTTTTTTCATTTCCTTTGTGTTCTTGCCTCGTTGTTAAGTCTACTTAGCTTAAAATCTATTTGAATCAGCTTCTGTCTTGAAGCAACATAGATTTCTCGATAACATAATATGGTCAGTTCTAGGGGCCGGAGCGATAGCCCAGCGGGTAGGGCGTTGCCTTGCATGCGGCTGGCCTGTGACGGCCTGGGTTCGATCCCGGCATCCCATATGGTCCCCGAGCACCGCCAGGAGTGATTCCTGGGGGGCAGAGCCAGGAGAACCCCCTGAGCATTTGCGGTGTGACCCAAAAGCAAAAAAAAAAAAAAAAAGGGTCAGTTGTAAAGGACAGATCCAGGACACAGTACTGTGTATTTCTCAATCTGGTTTATGTATTAGTTTATGATCTCAAATCTGCCATATCTGTTGTGCTTTTTTCCTTTGGGGGCTGGGGAACAAATTCAGGGCCCTGTATCTGAGCCCCCCCCGTGTTCTGGCTTGTTTTCATCACCTGCTGAGGCACTTCCATGGTGATTATGAATCTCGTTCTGAATCTGTCAGATTCTGCTTTATACATGTGGGAAGAACATTATCCAGATCAGAGAAATAAATTGTATTTGCTTTTCAGTATCCTTTGGCTCCATTTGGCCCTTTATTCTCAAGAAGGTTTCTTGGGGGAATCCCTTTTTCTTGGAACTTCTTTGTTTTTATAGGTGGAGACCCCAATTTTCTTTCTTTCTCCCTATTTTTTGAGGGCACTGGGGCCACAGCCAGGGATGTCCTGGAGACGGGCTACTCTGCCAGCCTAGTCTGGAGGTGAGCCCTGCGGTGTTCGGGATCCGTGCAGGACTGGGGATAGAAGCCTTTTCCACAGCACGTGGCTCATGTGGGGAGGCCATTGAGCTGTCTCTCTGCTCCTAGAACCTATCTGCAGTTTACATGTATGTGGGCACCATGAGCTATCTCTAGAACCATGCTCTGCGCACACATGCATGTGGGCGCCCATAAGCTATCTCTCTGCTCCTCCAGTTTGCCTAGTTAGTATCTTTGTAGCCTATATTTTTAAAAAATTAAGTCATGCGTGCAAGTCCAAACTGACTCATGATTGGGTTTCAGGCATATGTTTTAACACCAGTTCCCTTCACAAGGTCCACTTCCCTCCACCATGGCCCTTAACGCCCTGTCGCCCCTCACCTCTCACCAGGCTGCTTCTAATAGAAGTACCCATTACTGATAGCGTTTGGGGGACTCTATTTTACTTCTCCCTCCCTGTGCTGTTACTTTTTATTTTTTTATTTTATTTTATTTCTTTTTAGGTCACCAGCGATGCTCAGGGTGTTACTCCGGCTCTGCACTCAGGAATTACTCCTGGCGGTGCTCAGGGGACTATATGGGATGCGGGGATCGAACCTGGGCCAGCATAGGCTGGCCATGCAAGGGAAACGCTGGAATATCACTCCGGCCCCATGTGCTGTTACTTTTACTTGGTGTGTCTTTTGAGCGGCATGCTGCTGGCCTTGACATTAGTAATAAACTTTATTATAACCCATGAAAGGGAAGGAAAGGACGCTATTGATCCCTGAGATAGACTGAACGTGAAGGAAGCTACATTCCTGTCATGGCATTTTGTTCTATTGTGCTGGTAAACAAATTGTAAACCAAACCTTCAGGAACCTTGGCACATGGCTCAGGGATCAAGAGCCAACTGAAAGGTAGCAGGTCCCTGGGGTATGAAAGAGTTGAGAGGCAGCCAGAGACAGCAGATGCCAAGGGAAGCATCACGCTGAGAGCAGGGGAGACACCTGGAGCTTAGAAGCTTGTCTCGATCACTGTAGATAGGGTCCATCAGGGGGCATCACGACCTGATCTGAAGGTGAGTTAGGAGATAGCTTAAGAGTCTTGCATTTACAGGCTCCAAGTTTAATCCCTGACTCTTGCTAGTGTGTCCCTTGTGCACTCAAGCAGCACCTCATTTGTAGCTCCAAGCATGGATCTGCCAGCCTTGTGACATTATTTGGGGAGCACCCCCCACCCTCCCCGACCCCTCCGTTTAACATCCCACCTTGCTCCGAAAAAAACCGGGGCTGGGTCGTGAGTTTCGAAGAAACAGGTGAGGCGAGGAGTGATCTACAGGCATCTAAGCTCTAAAAAGCACGCACCGTATCAGTAGCGTCACTGAAAACACGGCAGAACTTTCAATACTGACCCAAGGGCTCAAAGAAGGGTTAGCGCCCTCCCTGTGCCCCCTATCTGTCTGTCCTGTCCTTGAAAAGCCAGAGCTGCTAGGAATTACTTTCATTACTTTTTACTTACGTAGCTTTTAGCTCCATTACTACCTCTTCAAGAGAATGGCATGGACGTCCAACATGGCACAAATCTTATAATTAGTCAGGTAGTCTCAGTGCATTATGACAGTTGTTTCACTAGAAAGTTTCTTTTATCTCAGATGTTTCCAGAATACATAGGTATTAAGAAAGAATCTCTCCCACGCCCACATCAGCAAACAGCTCGCTGGGGATCAAAAACTAAGCATTA
>JAJIBD010013827.1:0-52589 GCA_021461705.1 Cryptotis parvus
CTCCACATTTAATCGCTTTGTATCAAGATTGAGGAAAATAGTAAGTTGACTGCCTTGCCTTCTTCAAACATCTCCTTGTATGCTTAAAGATGAGGAAAAGTAGAAGATGAAAGTCATTTAGGTCAGAACCCAATGAAAGGAAATAAAAATTCCTTGTTTTATTGAGAAAGGTTATGTCTTAGACTTTTCTACTGTTTTCAGGTATGGACAATTTAAAATTCAACTCTTGAGTTATAATAAGACAATAGGATATTGGGAAGTATTTGTCAATGCCAACAGGAACTTCTGTAACACTATCACATTACAATGTAGCTGAACATGTACTTGTTTTTTATGTGAAGATCAGAAAGTAAAAGCACATTTAGAGTCTCAGGTTAGAAATGAAAATATGTCCAATATGATTGACTTTACATGCTTTTTATTTGCTGTCAATAAATGGTGACTTTCAGTTAGAAATATGCTGTTCGAGGTATTTGAAGAAAGGTTTAAAAACCAGGGGTTAATTACAATAGGAAATAACCAACTGGAGGCCAGAGCCATAGCACAGCGGCTAGGGCGTTTGCCTTGCATGTGGTCGACCCAGGTTCGATCCCTGGCATCCCATATGGTCCCCCTCAGCACTGTCAGGACTAATTTCTGAGTGCAGAGCCAGGAGTAACCCCTAGGGCATTGCCAGGTGTGGCCCAAAAATTAAAAAAAAAAGACAATAAACAACTGTTTTCACTAAAGTACATGAGGTCCCAACCCCCTATCATATAAGAAGATGCTGCGTTTTATATCTAGTATGTTACACTGAGCATACATTGAAGAAGTACATGTCCACTTATCTTCATTCATGCTTATACTGTTTTCTCAGGGAGGTGGGGAGCAGCATAGTGAAACAAAGAAGGTAAGCAGAATCAGAAGCAGTTTGCATTCATGGGGGTGGGGGTGGGGAACATTCATGTTATGTATTACATGTATATTACATACATCGTTGCAGTTGCATTTAGATAAAAATTTAATTTTTTGGAATAATTTGAATTAAACAACTACCAAGTTCAGTTTTATAAAAATAAGCAATTATATGACCTTGAGTATTTTAATTAACCTATATTCATTCAAACTGCAGTTTATTTTCTGAGATATAAGGATCAGAAAAGTCAATCCTAATACAAATGTTTAACATTTTTTTTTTTTTTGCTTTTTGGTTCACACCCGGCAATGCTCAGGGCTACTCCTGGCTCTGCACTCAGCAATCACTCCTGGTGGTGCTCGGGGGACCCATATGGGATTCGGGAGATCGAACCCAGGCCGGCCAAGCCGCCACGCGCAAGGCAAACGCCCTACCCGCTGGGCTATCGCTCCGCCCCAAATGTTTAACATTTTCTTAATAAAGATGTTCTTGGTTTTTATTTACTTATTTTTTTTTTTTTTTGCTGTTTTTGGGTCAATGCTCAGGGGTTTCTCCTGGCTCTGCACTCAGGAATGACTCCTGGCGGTGCTTCGGGGGACCATATGGGATGCCGGGGATCGAACCTGGGCCGGCATGGGCGGCCGCGTGCAAAGGCAAACACCCTACCCACTGGGCTATCACTCCGGCCCCTGTTCTTGGTTTTTTAATAGAATGATTTCAGCCCGTCTTGACCAGAGCTCAACATATGTGCAGAGTTTTCATTTCCTGGATGATGGCAATTATTTGGCTTCACCTAGTCTCTCGCCTTTACAAACGTTAAAGCTATATAATCAGACTTTTTTCCTATCTCAAAGAGTAAACCCCTAATTTGCTGAATTCTAAAGTGGATATTTACCTTTAGTCTTTTTTTTTCCCTTTTTAAATTTTTTTAAATTTTTTTTTTTTTTTTCCCAAATTTTATTACACCACTTTTAGACATACAATTGCAAGATGCTCATGTAGAGTTTTGGTTCTACAGTGTTCCAACACCTATCCCTCCACCTGAACCCATCTCCCATCACCGATGTCCCCACCTCCCTCCCCCTCCCACACCTCAACTACTTGGCGGGTTCTGTATGTCTTTTTCTCTCCTCTCTATCTCTCCCTCCCGCCAAACTTTCCTGCACATCGTAGAATGCAGTACATTAAAGGACATAACTGTTTCCACTAGTTTGATGGTGCGACCACGCGACTTAGGGAGCCTCATGGTCAGCATCTAGACAGCGAAGGTGGCGGCTAATGTGGTGGGCGAGTCTCATCCGACTGCTTCCGGGACCCCCGGAGGTGATGGGCCCACTCCCAAAACCCATCTGTCCTCCTGGGAGCCCCATGGTCAGCTGGAGCCTGGGGAGAGCCGAGTTCCAGCTTCCCCAGCCTTGTTTGAGACTGCATGCTATGGCTGGTCGCCCCAGGGCAGCCACCTTTAGTCTTAATTGGAGATGAAGTAGAGGTTATTCTAGAGTTAATCTAAGATACACACATCAGTTGAATTGTATGTTACTTTGGAAAGTTGCCTTCATACCTTCAGTGTACCAGGAGTTAATTATTTCTTTAATGTGTTAATTGATTTTTTTTACTGTCCTTCCTGATAGGGGAAGAATCTGAAACAGTGCACCTGTGGTCGAGATATATAAGTCTATACTCAATGCTCAGTTCTAGGCTGGTTTTATCATTTTTGACAATTATTAGCACACTGTTCCCTTCTCTGTCTTACTAACCTGACTCCACACACTTGTGGTAGATTCACCTTTGACAAGACGTCCTGATTCATGTTGCGCCTGAACTTAGATATTGGTATCATAATATGTATGTATATATACACATGTGTGTGTATATATATTTATGTCCTGCAAATAAGTGCAATCTGCTTCTGTCCTTTTCGTTCTGCTGATTTCACTCAACATGAGCCTCTCCAGTCCATTCACTTAGAGGCAAATTTCATCACTTCATTTTGCCTAACAGCTGCACAATATTCCATTGTGTAGATGTACCAAAGTTTCTTTATCCAGTCATCAGTTCCCAGGCACTCTGGTTGTTTTGTAATTAAATTTTAAAGATCACATTTCTGTGTTCATTTTTAAATTATGCTAGCATTGCAAGATTATGTTGGCATGTTTTGTTGTATACTTTTAAAAACCTGTCTGAGATTTGAGGGAAAAGCTCCTTAATTGGAATTTAGATAAAAGTATTGCTTTTTATATACTTTGTTCAATAGTGACTTTTAAAAGAATGAAAGCTATATCCCCGATTGTTTAAAATCACTTGCCTGTAGTAACCACACCTTGTTTGTAAATAGATTTTAAAATAATTATTTCCTGGAAGTTTCTTTTATATGCAGCCATAAGGAGGGAACATGTTAGACAATTCCTTTGTATCTGGGATTCATGGAATAGCTCCCAAATATACAGGACTTAATAGTATTGTTTTCTCTTTCCTTCATATATAAATACCCATTCTAATATAAAATTATAACATAGCCATTAGAAAAGGTCAGGAAACTTACTCTGAAATTAAAAGAAGCTTAGATGCAGGATGTTGGATGTGACTTACTAATGTGCTGTCATAGACAAGTAAGGATAGTTTTGTTTAAATAGGAATCCAAATAATATAACTTATACAAGTTCATCATCAGCACTTTCAATTCTTTATTACAGTGCTAATGTGTATTTTCATTACAGTTACCCATTACAAAGCAGGGTGAAAATTCACTGTTTGGGCAGTTAAATAATTTTTTATAAAATATCTGCTTCCACCAGTGAGAAACATCTAACAATACCTATTTTAAGCCATTCCATTATCAGGACTGTGAAATAAGACTATGAATAAATTTCTGTGCATATTATTTTTTGACCAGAGAACCACCAAGTATACTTATATGTAATCTTAAACTTTAAAGTAGCTGTAATTTGTAAATCTTTCCAAACTTTTCTTAAACCACTACAATTGAGTTCTTGCTACTAAATCAATTATCCTCAACTGTATTCTTACTCAGTTGTCACTGTGGCAAGAGTTTACTGTATTAAAATAGTTTTGTTTTGTCTTCATATGGGGAAGGGGATTTTCTCATACTCACTGTGTGTGCGCACGAGAAAATGTGCCTATGAGAAAGTGAGTGTAGCATGTGTAATTGTGTGGCAGTGTGTTTGAATGTGAGTGAGAGAATGTGAGTGTGTGTGGAAATGTGAGTGTGATAGTTTGTGCAATGTGTGAGTGTGCGATAGTAAGTGCATAAATGTGAATCTGCGAGTGTGACTGAATGTCTTTGAGGGTAAATGTATGAATGAGTTTGAGAGAATGACTGTGTATAAGTATAAATGTGAGGTACATGTGAGAGTAAATGATTGTGTGACTGTAAGAAAGTGAATGTGAAACAGCATTGTGATAGTGTGAGTGAATGCGAGTTAATGTAGGTGAAAATGTACGAGAACAAATGTGTATGTGAGAGAATGAGTGCATAAATATGCGAGTGTGTGAGCGTGAGGGAATGTGAGGGTGAGTGTCAGTATGAGGGAATGTGAGTGTGTGACAGTGTGAGGATGAAAGTGAGTGTGAATATGAGAGAACCTGAGTGTAAGAGTTAATGTATACGAGAGAACGTGAGTGTGAGAGTGTACGAGAGAACGTGAGTGTGAGTGTAACGAGAGAACGTGAGTGTGAGTGTACGAGAGAACGTGAGTGTGAGGAGTGTACGGAGAACATGAGTGTGAGAGTGTACGAGAGAACGTGAGTGTGAGAGTGTCGAGAAGCGTGGAGTGTGAGAGTGTACGAGAGAACGTGGAGTGTGAGAGTGTACGAGAGAACGTGAGTGTGAGAGAGTGTGCGAGAACGTGAGTGTGAGGAGTGTACGGAGAGAACGTGAGTGTGAGGGGTGTACAAGAGAACGTGAGGTGAGAGTGTATGAGAGAACGTGAGTGTGTGAGAGTGTGAGGGTGAATGTGTGAGAGTATGAGAGAACATAAGTGTGAGGCCCATGGGGTCAGTCCTCCAAGCAAAGACACGCTCTAGGGCCCTGCTCCTCCAGCGACCGTCACCTTCCCTTTGTGACCAAGACAGAGCATCCCAGGGTGGTCTAAGGGCGCCTGTGCCCCAGCTCCAGCTGTGCCATAGCCTCCGGCCCCCCACGTCTTCTGAACTCCCGTCCTGTGCATCCATACTGCTGGCGATGGTGGTCCAGGGTTATCCGGACCCCACTCAGGTCCTATTTCTTTGGGGCTTCCCATGGCCTCCAGTATGGCCACCCTGAAATCAGAGATCTCAGACTGCTCTCGGGGACTCGGTTTCAGCACCTCGGACAGGGCTGGCGGCCCTTTTCCAATCTTGCCTTGGGCCACATCCTTCATGGGCCCCTTTGGCAAAGCATCCCTGGAGGCCTCTGCTGTGGACTGTCTCACATGCCATGAAAAACCTGCAGGATGGTACAGTGGATAGGGTGCTTGCCTTGTAGTGGCTCCAGCGTTCCCCAGAGTCCCCTGAGCCCTGCCAGGTGTGATCCCTGAGTGCAGAGGCAGGAGTAAGCCCTGAACACGGGTGGGAGGGGGGGGAGGAGAGGGAAGGGAAGGGAAGGAAAGGAAGGGAAGGGAAGGGAAGGGGCGGCGATTTGTCTCACTAGGATTGAAGGCAGGGCTGAAAAATCCAACAAGAGGAATCAGAGTTGAGGGTATCCCGTGGGAGCTTCGAAGCTGCAGCTGGCTGTGACGAAGTTCCCTGATCCGGGAGGCTGGGCCTGCCCTGAGGTCTCACTGGAAGGGGTGTGAGTGCAGCGCAGATGGGTGTGACTTCCGGGCACACTGCAGGCCCATGGTGAAATAGGTTTCCAGTAGCTGGAGGTGTGTGGGGTGCTTTCGCCTGCCCAGCTCCCCACCCCAGGACACCCCAACACCCCCAGCTGCCTGCAGACCATAGAGAAAGACCAGCTGAGTTTCCAAGATCAGATCAGCTCAGCCGAGGCGAGCCAGAATGGTGAGCTAAGTGAGATGCATAAGCCAGGGAGCTTGGGGGGTAGGGTAGGGGGTTTCATGGCCCAAGGTAACCCGAATGGTTGCTAAGGCTTGATGGGGGGGGCCCTGCCAGCACCCAATCCGTACCACTGACCTGCGCTGGGAAAGGCTGCATCTGTGTCTGTCCCTGCAGCCAATATCTGAGACCTCCCCTTTCACCACAGCCTCACCCAAAGGGGTTTCGCTTTTCTAAAAGGCATCTGCCAACCTGGGATGTTAAGGCAGGCGCACAGCAGGGCTCCTGGTGCACACTCTGGGCTGTTGTAACGTTGGCCTTTGTGCTGACTGTTGGCCGCTGTGCCTTCTTTCCCTTTCCCCAGAGCTACAGGACTTGTTGGGCTGTTCTTGTCCCTCTTGGGAGGGTGGCAGCCCAGAATGAGCGCTTGCTTCCTGCCTGTGCCAGCCACGAGGTGCCCCTCATTTAGGTGCGGCAATTATCAGCTGATTATCTCTCTAATGTGCTTCTTCAGCGCTTCCCGGTTAACCCTGTGGCAGGAGCGCGGCCTAATGTCGCTTTTATGGCCGGTGTGGGCAGCTGCTTTATTGAGTCCCAGCTACCAGGTCCAGTAGGGACTGCCAGGCAGGGCAGGGGGGGATGAGGCAGAGAGTGGGCTGGGCAGGACAGAGGAGCCCCTAGATTCTTTCCAGCATGGTGTGGGGTGCAGCGGGCACGGCCAGCTCCTGAAGAAGGGGAACAGTGCAGGCGGCCGAGCAGTACAGCTGGGGATGTGTCTCTCATGAGGGGTGTGTCGCAGTCAGGTTCTCGGGGTTACAGGACGTGGGCTGAGGGATCCCAACCTCTTTGTGCCAAAACTAAAAGTTTGATTGGATGTTGATAATGCTGGTTGCATGTTGAAATGACAGTATGAGGGGTATGTTCGGTTAGAGAGGCATGAGCCATATTAATTTCCTGCTTCCTTGGCCTAATGTGGTGGGCGTTAGGCAGCTGTAAGCTACGCTGTGGCTTGCATGGTGCTCGTGTTACCCCCAGAACTGGTGAGTGGGATGAAGATGTCCGTGCATGAGCCGGGGTGTGTGAGTGTTTGCACAGTGAGCGAGCAAGCACACATGTGTCGGAGTGCTTGAGTGTGGATGTAGTCAGGGGCAACATGTGTTTGGGAGAACGCATCCATCAGTGTTGTGTGACTGCACAGACCCTGGTGGTGTCTACACACAGCAGGTCGCTGTCACATGTTCCTCCACAGAAACGCACCCGAGCAGCGCAAGACGTGGCAGCCCCCGTGTCTGCTTGCTGCAGCTGCGTAACAAGTGATCCCCAGAGGAAGTGACTCAAACCCGCAGCCACAGTTGTTGCTGCCCAGGTTCTGTGTGAGGGATTCGGAGGAGGTTTGGAGGGCAAAGTTCCCCTGAAGGAAAAGTTCTCTTGCGGTTGCCGCTGGGACTGTGACTGAAGGCAGCGGGAGGGCAGGGCACTCCCAGGGCTCGGGAATGAGACTGGTGAGCAAGCTCGGAGCGTGGGTGGGGAGAGAGAGAGACAGAGACAGGGAGAGAGAGAGAGAAGAGAGAGAGAGAGAGAGAGAGAGAGAGAGAAGACAAAAGGAGAGAGTGAGCACACACAGCTAGCCGGAACCTTTCATTCTCTGCACTTGGCAGTCACCAAGCTGCTCTCCTGCCCCTGGGAGGAACGAGTGAGCAGGTGGACAGGCCATTCCCAGGGAGGGCCTGCATTCACACCTGTAGGGAGGATGAGCAAAGCATCTGGGGCCCTATTTTGAGATCACCTCGATGTGATTTGGGAGCCAGGTACAGCCCCTGCACCCTCACAGCAAGCCCACAGCAGGTCTCCGTTTCTGGGCAAACTCTCCTGTGACTGGGAGAAGCCCAAGGGACAGTGCGTTCCCTGCATGCAGGTGGCCCAGGTTGGTCTTGTGAGCATTCCCAGGAGTGACCCCAGAGCACTGAGTCAGGAGTAGCGCTGAGCACCGCTGGGTTGGGCCCACCTCCCCATCCCCAATATCTTTACCTGCGAGCAACCTTCTTCACCTAAGGGAAAAACACTTTATTTGGGGGTGTCACACCTGGTGATGCTCAGGGGTTACTTCTGGCTCTACACTCAGGGATTATCCCTGACTGTGCTCAGAAGACTATATGGGATGCCAGAGATCAACCCTGGTGGGCCGCATGAAAGACAAATGCCCTCCCTGCTGTATTATCACTCTGATCCCTCACCTAGAAAATTTTTATGTGACCTGGATATATAGGCATATTGAATAGGTCTAAATCAAACATTTACAGTAAATCCTGAACATTTTTATTCCTGGGAGCCAGAATCCTGGGTGGGGATTGTGGGGGGTGGGGTTTAGGGGGGCAGGGAGAGAGGGAGCCCGGGGCAGGTGGGTGGCAACCCACCAGGAGAGGCGGTGCCTAGTAGGGGCGCATACCTGGGCACGTGAAGGCTAAGGTCTTGCAAGAACAGTCTCGACTAAGAAGGCATCCTACGGTCTAAGAGGCCAGAAAGTCCCGAACCCACGGCAGCAAATACACCATCTTAAGTCCTTTGGAGAGTACAGGTCGGCAGTGTTTGACGTCTATTCATGCTGTGTGCAATTCCTAGTTGTGTTGCTGTGTTGTTTAGGGGGCCGCACCCGGCTGTGCTCAGGGATCACTCCTGGCGGGCTTGGGGAACAATATGGAGTCCCCAGAGACTCATCCTGGGTCAGCCACGTGGAAAGCTGGCACCGTCCTGCCGTCCTACCTCTCTGAACCCGGCCCACCACACCCACTTATTAACTGAGCTGTATTCCTCTCATGGAGGTTTCTTACACTTTCATTATTTTACTTTCTTTAGCCATTTTATTAATTTTTAGTTTTTTTCTAATTATACCACCGTGAGATACACAATTGCAAAGATGTTCATGATTGGGTTTCGGTCATAACAGTGTTCCAGCACCCATCCCTCCACCAGTGCCCATTTCCCACCACCAATGTCCCCTGATTCCCAAGCCCTCCCTCAGCCATTTTTTTTTAACTATTATGCATTTCTGTTTTGGGGGCTTACTCCTGGCTCTGCCCTTGGGGATCACTCCTGGTGGTATTGAGGGACCAGAGGGGGTGCTGGGATCAAACTCAGGTCAGCCTCATGCAAGGCAGGTGCCCTCCCCATGGTGCTATATCTTTGGCCCGGATTTTTCATTTTTTAATTGATTTTTAGTAAAAACACCGATTTACAAAGTTGTTCATTATACGGTTGTTTCAAGCGTTTAGTGCTCCAACACCACCAGTGCGACCTTCCCTCCACCAATAGCCCCATTTTCTCTCCCAATCCCAACTTGCATCCCGTTTGGCACATAATAAGTTTACTTTATATGACTTATTCCAAAAAAATTTTTTTAAGAGCTGGTGAATAAAGTGGTCAGAAAATGAATCAGTAAGGGCCAATTAGTGATTACTGCATGATTATGAACTACGGATTTTACCGTTTTTTTTCTTTCTGCTTTTTGGGTCACACCCGGTGATGCTCAGGGGTTACTCCTGGCTCTGCACTCAGGAATTACTCCTGGTGGTGCTTGGGGAACCCTATGGGATGCTGAGGATTGAACCCGGGTCGGCCTTATGCAAGGCAAATGCCGTCCCGGCTAGGCTCTCTCCGGCCCCGGATTTTACTTTTTTTTTTTTTTTTTTTTTTTTTTTGCTTTTTGGGTCACACCTGGCAATGCTCAGGGGTTTCTCCTGGCTCTACACTCAGGAATTACCGGTGCTCGGGGGACCATATGGGATGCCGGGGATAGAACCCGGCCAGCACAGGCCAGCCGCATGCAAGGCAAACGCCCTACCCGCTGGGCTATCGCCCGGGCCCGGATTCTACTTTTAAATGGTGAGAAGCTGCAAATGAATACTTGTGACTTGAGAATTTCCTGGAACATGTTTCGCGTTTGTTTACCTCCAGCCTGTGGGCGCCTTTATGTTCCCAGGGCAGAGTGTAGCGTCTGCGCCGGGTGCCCTGTGGGTTCAGATGCGTTGAGGCGCATCTTCTGCAGGGTCTTTCTCCTGTCCAAAGGGCTCCGAGAAAGCCTGCAAGCCCCGAGGCGTAGTTCCCTTCCGATGCCAGCGGGGGAAGCAGAGAGCTAGTCCGTCCTGGTCCTGCGCGCCAGATTCCAGACCCCAAAGACGTTCGCAGGCTTGGAAGGGAGGGAGGAAGCGGCCAGAAATGGTGAGTCTGAGCAGGGACAGAGAGAGAGAATCCTCCTCCGAGGCTCCCTCCCTCCCTCTCGTCTCTCCTTGGCTGCTGCCAGGCTGCCCTCCCTAACGCACAAACCCCAACACCCTTCACCCAACTCCTTGCTCTTTCTGGAGGTCCCGCGGGTCCCGGGGCCTGGCTCTGGCTTTGTTTGGGTCCATTAGCTAGGGAAGGCGCCCCGCAACATACATTCATATCCCTAGCCCTTGAGAAGTGTCTTCTGGCCTGTGAGTCTTTGCTTACAAGCGCTGATGCTGTGTGTTCACTGTCACGCTGCTCACTCAACTGCCCTGTCTGCCCAGCTCATTCTCTGCCTCCTCCAGGAAGCCTTCCTGCGACCTGGCAGAGTTGTCAGAAGACGTTGCAAGATTCAAAGGGTGGGAGGCGGTCTTTGCTCCAGACCAGTGGCTCTGCAGATGTGCAGGAAGCTACAGGACGGCTGCAAAGGACGTGGTTGCCTTCATGCCTAAATCTTTTCTGCTCAAACCTCCTGAGCCAGCTGGAAGGAAGACCCTAATTCTGGTAATTCTGGACAGTTCTCAGCATGGGAGCTGGTGCAGTCCTGGGTTCTGCCACCCACAGAGCTCAGTTAGGAGGCTGCAAAGGCTCCCGTTGTGGAATCTTGGAATCAGCTGGAGAAACAACTTACTATGCACACAGAGGTCTCCTGTCAGATGCAATTTGTAAATCTCTTCTACAAAAGGAAGTTGTGGATTAAAATTCTCCCGATGACTCCAGCCTTCGTGGTTGGGGCACAGATAGACTCCCCGTCCTGAGGCCGGTGGCTCTCAGGCGTGAGGCTTTGAGAATCTGCCCCTTCTCGGGCTGTTGGCTGTGCTGGGCGTCCCGTAGAAGCTGCAGGGGAGTCCGTTCGTAGCTGCCCGTGAAACGGCACCTCAGTGTTTCTATTCCACACAGGCAGGTGATTGCCTGCTCACTCCCAGCTGTGCTAAGCCCCACCTGCTGGCTCAGTCTCTCTGGCTCCCATCTCCCCTTCCTGTTCCCCAGCCCAGCCCAGAACCCTCTTACCTAAGGCTGGTTTCTTTTCTTTCTTTCTTTTTTTTTTTTTTTTTTTTTTGGTCACACCCGGCAATGTTCACGGGTTGCTCTGGCTCTGCACTCAGGAAAGGAATTACTCCTGGCAGTGCTCAGGGGACCATATGGGATGTCGGGATCGAACCTGGGCCGGCACAGTCCAGCCACGTGCAAGGCAACGCCTTACCGGCTGGGCTATCGCTCCAGCCCCCTAAGGCTGGTTTCACTGCACCCAGCTTCTGGGTGTAGACAATTGGGCCGGGATGGCAGGGGTCTCTGTCTACTTAATTCACATGTACCACAATGCCCGTGGTAGAACCTGGCCAATCCCAGGGGATCAATGAGTACCTTTTATTTGTTTGTTTGTTATTGTGCCACACCTGGTGATGCTCAGGGCTTACTCCTGCCTCTGCACTGAGGAATTGTTCCAGTGGGGCTTGGGGACCATATGGGTGCCAGGGATCAAACCCAGGTTGGCGCGTGCCAGGCTAATGCCCTGCCCACTGTACTATTGCTCTGGTCCAGCAATTTCGGATTATTGAAATTGCTGGATGATCATCTCTGGACCTGCAAGAAGGGACCCAGGCGTCGAATGGGACAGCACTAAGACCCTGCAGGGAGAAAGGAGGTGGTGCTCTCTGGGCATGCGCTGTCCTCCTCCCTCCTCCGCCTCCTTCCTTCCTTGCCTCCTTCCCTTCCTTGCCTCCTTCCTTCCTTCCTTGCCTCCTTCCTTCCTTCCTTGCCTCTTTCCTTCCTTCCTTGCCTCTTTCCTTCCTTCCTTGCCTCTTTCCTTCCTTCCTTGCCTCTTTCCTTCCTTCCTTGCCTCTTTCCTTCCTTCCTTGCCCCTCTTTCCTTCCTTCCTTGCCTCCTTCCTTGCTTGCTTCCTTCCTTCCTTGCCTCCTTCCTTCCCTTGCCTCTTTCCTTCCTTCCTTGCCTCTTTCCTTCCTTCCTTGCTCCTCCTTCCTTCCTTGCTTCCTTCCTTGCCTCCTTCCTTCCTTCCTTGCCTCCTTCCTTCCTTCCTTGCCTCCTTCCTTGCCTCCTTCCTTCCTTGCCTCCCTTCCTTCCTTGCCTCCTTCCTTCCTTCCTTCCTTGCCTCCTTCCTTCCTTCCTTCCTTGCCTCCTTCCTTCCTTCCTTGCCTCCTTCCTTCCTTCCTTCCTTGCCTCCTTCCTTCCTTCCTTCCTTGCCTCCTTCCTTCCTTCCTTCCTTCCTTGCTTCCTTCCTTCCTTCCTTCCTTCCTTGCCTCCTTCCTTCCTTCCTTCCTTGCCTCCTTCCTTCCTTCCTTCCTTCCTTGCCTCCTTCCTTCTTTCCTTCCTTGCCTTCTTCCTTCTTTCCTTATTTTGTTTGGAGGCCACACCCAGTGATGCTCAGGGCTTGCTCCTGGCCATGCACTCAGATCATGCCTACAGTGCTCAGGGGACCATATGGGATACCAGGGGTCAAATCCAGGTTGACTGTGTACAAGGCAAGAATCTAACTTATGCACTGTACTATCGCTCTGACCCTTCTACTTTTTTTTTTCTTTTTGGGTCACACCCAGCAATGCTCAGAGATTACTCCTGACTCTGCTCTCAGGAATTACTCCTGGTGATGCTTGGGGGCAATATGGGATGCCAAGAATTGAACCTGGGTTGGCTGCATGCAAGGCAAACACCTTCCCTGTTGTAATCTGGCACCCAATCAAACTTTTATTTTAATCCCTGTGATTTGCAGTTGTACAATACTGTCAGTGACCGGTTCCCTGCACGCACCACTTGACGCCCCTCACCAAATGTCGTGTGCTCCCACCATGTTCTCAGGGTTCCCTCACTCTCCCTCAGCTCCACACTCCCTCTGCCCCCTAAAGCGTACTGCCATGGAAATTTGGGTTCTTTCTAGAAATATGTCCTTTGTTCTGACACCAGGTGTGGAAATTCAGTGATCTTCCATTTTCACCTAAGAAATGGGCTGGTTAGACGGTTGTGCTGCACACACACACACACACACACACACATTCTTCTGTGACCCCAATCTTATAACATGCATGGGGACTTCAAAGAAGGCTCCCTGGAAGAGGCAGCAGCCACCCCACCTTGAAGACAGGACATGGCCCAGAGACGGGGGGGCGATGTAAGGGAGAGAGGATGAGGCCCAGGGAGGGTGAGCAGGACCCAGGCCCACCAGCAGGGCAGTGTCAGCAGGGGTCAGGTTCTGGGTGTGAGGTCTAGCAGGCAAAGCTTTTATACATGTTCCTGAAAGGCAGCTCAGATTCTCCCAGACCTTTAAATAATCCAAAATCAGCGTTTCTCCACTTCACCTCCCTTCCAACGAGGCCAGCCCAAGACGGAACAAAACAAAAATAGAATTACCTTGTGTGTCTTGGAGGCTTGGGAGAGTATAAAGAGCCCGCTCAGCTGAAAGTCCAGCTGCCACCAGAACAGTCAAGAAAGGACTTTCCACTCTGGTGAGCGCTGTTGTCTCAGTGTGGGATTGCGGCAGGCAGTGGGCAGTGAGCAAGAGGCAGTGGACAGTGGGCAGCAAGCAGTGGGCAGTGGACAATGGGCAGTGAGCAAGAGGCAGTGGACAGTGGGCAGCAAGCAGTGGGCACTGGGCAGGAGGCAGTGGACAGTGGGCAGCAAGCAGTGGGCACTGGGCAGGAGGCAGTGGACAGTGGGCAGCAAGCAGTGGACAGTGGGTAGTGGGCAGCAGGCAGTGAACAGCAGATGGTCCTTTGAACGACTCGTGCCTAAGGCTTGGAACTCTTAGTTCCTTTCCGCCACTTTGTGGAGGCATCTCTGGTCTGATGGTGCGAACCCCGATCCCTGGAGACTCGGCATTGGCAATGCCAACAGTGGGCTGAGAAGGATTGTTCCTGAGCCTTGTGCTTTCCAGAACCCTGGTAGGGGTCCTCTGGGTCCCCCTGCAGAGCTGAGCAGCGAAAGGGAGCAGGGTCCAGGGGCCAGTCTGGGAACTCACACTGAGGACAGGGCTGTGTGGGGCCACAAGTGGGCCCAGCCTGTCCCAGCACCTGCCCTAGGCCAGAGTCCATGTGCCCAGGGCAGGGCTTGGTTTGATGGACACAGAAAGGAGGGAAAGTCCAGCCCGTAGCAGGAGCAGCAAAGGATACTCAGTGGCTCGGTCGTTCCTGGCCAGCGTCACCCAGAAGGACACGGCAGGGGAAGATACGGCCTAGAGGAAATGACGCGCTGTGGAGCCCCAGTGCCCACGGGGGCCCGCCGCAGCCTTTCCTGTAAGCCCGAGCAGGAGAGGGTTGGACTCACTGTCCCCTGCACCTGAGCACAGCAGAGCACCGGAGCCCCTGGTTTCTGCCTGATCCTCGGGAGCTGCTTCCCAAGGCCCTGGGTGCCCGCAGGGAGCCCCTCACACCCAGAGGCGCCCGAGTGCAGAGCTGTCCCCATTGGTCAGCAGCGGGAGGCAAGCCGGCCCCTGCCAGCATCCAGTGGGAGGGGGCTTTGTTCCTTTGCTTTTCTTTTGTCACCAAAGGCTCCATCTTGAATCTGATCAAAACCATTTCTGGTTCTGACGCTGGGCTCGATGCCCCCTGCCACCTGGTCCAGGCTGCAGGCAGGGCTCCTTCCAGCTTCGTGTGGCTCTGATGGCCAGAGGCCCCGAGATGGACCACACTGGCATGTCAGCATTTCCATATTAGAAGCCAGAGTCCCCTGGTAGAGGCCAATCTTGAAGCTTCTCTCCACATCCCCCGGGGATCCCTAAGAGGCACTTGGCCCCTAGCTGAAACCCTGCTCTGTATGTGGCCATTTGATCTGAGACCCTGAGAGGCGGGGAGTGGGGCAAGGGCGAAAGAGGGCAGGGCTGACTCTGCCAGTCGCGCTACCCTTTGAAGAGGAAGTGGCTGAGAGAAGGGTGGAGGCCAAGTGCGCTACCCTAATTGATGTCCCTAGAAATGGAAGCTGAGTCACAGAACAAAGGTTCCCTCCTGGTCCACTTGTGTGTTTGTGGTGGTACATCATGGCACTTGGCCTCCTCCAGCCCTCTAGGGTACACAGCCACTCTCCTTGCCCGCTTGGCACCCCACTGGCCTCTGGCTGCGAGGGAAATGACAGGCTTATGCTCCAGTGCATTTTGAGGGGGGTTGCTTTTGGACCACACTGGCATGCTTAGGGGCTACTCCTGGCTCTGCACTCAGGAATTACTCCTGGTGGTTCATGGGGGACAGTATGGGATGTGGGGATCAAACCCAGGTTGGCTGTGTGCAAGGCAAACGCCCTCCCGCTGTGCTGTGACTCCGGCCCCATGCTTCAGGGCTCTTTCCTTAGCAGACTCCTGTGACTCTGGAGTCTGGAATGGGTAAACTCCGCTGCTGACAGGACAACCTAAGCTACAGCTCCCAGACTGGCTATCCCAGAATCACCTTGATCTGGGGTTGCTTTAAGAACCTCAGTGCTCCAGCTGCGTTCTGAAGCAGTTTACTCAGAAGCTCTGGGAATGGGGCCCAGATATAAGCATTTATTTACCGCCACAGGCGATTTCAATGGGTGGTTAAGCCTGAGCGGAGGTGATAGAAGGCAGATATCTGAGGCAGAGTTGATGGGGGAAATAATATTTTAAGGCCAGGCAGTAAATATTTCAGGTGATTCAGGGCACTTGGTCTCAGTCACAGCTATTCAAGTCAACTGTGAAAATAGCCTTAGGCAATGTATAAATAAATGGAAAAGGCCGTGTTCCAATAAAACTTTATTGAGTACACCACGCTGAGGGCCAAATTTGGCCCATGTGTGTAGTTTGTAGCTCCCTGGTCTAAGATCGGTGCAAAATAAGTCATTTAAGAGTAAAACAGGGACCAGAGCAATAGTTCAGTGGGGAAGGTGTTTGCCTTAATGCTGTTGATCCGGGTTCAATCCCGGCATCCCAATATGGTCCTCTGAGCACCGCCAGGAGTAATTCCTGAGTGCAGAGTCCAGAGTAACCCCTGAGCATTAGTGAATGTGACCCCCCAAGCCCTCATGCCCCCAAAAGAGTAAAATGGAGGGTCTGAAGAAAGTACAGCAGGTAGAATGCTTGCCTTGCATGTGGTCAATCCAGGTCGTCTCTGGTACCACGCCCACCGTGATCCCTTAGCCCAGAGCCAAGAGTAAACCCTGGTTCTGCCAACAAAGGAAGACAAAGGAGTAGGGCCCCACCTTGAGGCAGGAGGAGACAGAAGTGGCTGCTGAGGGCCACACACAGAGCCCCAGTTCAGCTGCTCAGGCTCTGGGCTACCCTCTCTGTGCCTCGACTTTTTTCTTTTCTAAAAGTCAAGTTTATGAAAAACACCATGATTACAAAGTTGTTCAGTATACCGTTGTTTCAAGCATTTGGTGTTCCGACCCCACCAGTGAGACCTCAGCTTTCTCACCAGGAAGACGAAGGGAGCGCTAAGCACCAAGCTCCGACTCAGGCCTTGGTGGGTGATGAGACGAGGGGCTGGCCCCAGGAGGCAGCGCAGGTCAGGAGCTGCGCCCAGAGTCTCAGCAGCCCCCGAGAGACGTGAGAGGAGTCTCGCGCTGTTTCCCTGGAGGCAGGCGCCTGCTCTGAGCAGAGGCGCTGACGGGCTTCTAAGTGCACAGCAGCTGAAGCAGCAACAGAACCATGTTGTGGGGAGATCGCTTTTGTTTCCTGACAGTGAAAGGCTCTGGAATTAATTAAAGCGAATTTAATTACCCAGGAGTCATTAGCATGTTAATCTGGGCCTCGCTCTCTTTCCTCCTACCTGCTTTTCTCACAGTCGCCACCAACAGTGACTGGGCAGGAAAGCTCAGCGGCTAAGAGAACCACAGCACCCGGGCTCAGCTCTCTGGAGAGAAGGATCTGGAAGGCCTCGTCCAGGCCTGCTGCTCACCTGCTCTCACCAGCTGTCCAGAGAACTCTCCCGCCTGCTTTTTAATGCTTGTGTTCCCGCTGTTAGGGTGTGGCGGGGACCATTTCTTTATCTACAGGTCCCACAGCAGAGACTGAGGCCTGGCCACAAAGCCCCCACTTCGTTTTTTATTTATTGGGGGAGGGTTGCATGGGGTTGGGCCGCACTGGTGGTGCTCAGGGCTTTCTCCTGGCTTAGTGCTTAGGGCTCACTCCTGGCCATGCTTAGGAGGCCGGGGATCGAGCCTTGGCTGGCTGTGTGCATTCAAGCGCCTAACCCCTGTGCCATCTCTCTGGCCCCAAAGCTCCCACCCACCTCTATAAAGATGACGCTGAGAGGGACTTCAGGCACTGGGGAGCTGCCTCCGCACCTGAAATGACCCTTCATATCTCCCCCCCAGCCCCAAGTGGAAGTGGATTCTATTTGCTGCTCTGGCTGTGGCTGCAGGCGCCTCCATCCATCTGAATAACTTCCCCAGCGGCACGTCAGCAAGATCTTTCCAGGGTGTTTTAAAAGAGTCGGTGTCGTGCCGGCAACTATTTTTATCATTGCCCAATATTTCCATTTCCTCTGTGGGCTGCGGCTCCCAGTGACGCAAGGGCCCGAGTCCCAGGGAAGACAGCCTGTCTGCAGAGCTCCCCCGGATCTGCCTGGTTTACCCTTGGACTGCCCCCCCCCCCCACACACACACACACACGCCCAGGCCCTCTCTGTTGTGGGAGCCTTCATTCAACCCTCCCGGAAAGGGAGTCCAGTAGGGAGCTGGGAGCTGTCCCTCCTGGTGGTGCTGAAACCTTGTCAAGGGTGGAAGGATCGGGTTACAACAGTAGGTGCAACTGAGTGAGCTTCCTCCTTTGTAAAATAAATGGGGGTCACAACTGAAGGTCAGAGGACATGAGCAGAAGGTCTGGTGGCTGGCACAGTGGCTAGAGGGGCAGGCACCCTGGGACCCACAAGAGTTCTCTTCTGTCAGACAGGATAACATTCACAGATGTATGTAGATGGGAAGTGTGGAGGGAAGAGAGGAGAAAAGGAAGGCTGGCATCAGAGAACTGGTCCTGGGGTTAAGGCACATGTGTGTAGTCACACCTGGTTAGAGCTCTAGTACCCTAGGGTCCCTCAGGGATCAGCAGGCACAGCCTTGAAGACGCCCCTGGCCCGGCAGCACTGCAACTTTGGGCCATAGCACTGAACTCCAGCCAGATTGGCCAAGAATCACATGAATGGGCCTCCAGGATTCCTGGGTACTGTTTGGGAGTAGGTTCCCAGTCCCAGAAAGAAGGCAAGGGAAGGCTGGGAGGGTGGGAGCAGAAAGATAGTATAATGAGATGTACAGTATGACAGGACGTACAATATTCGGGTGTGCAGTATTATGGGATGTACAGTATTGTGGGATGTATAGTACTGTGGGATGTATAGTATTCTGAGATATATAGTATTATGGGATGCACAGGTGGTTTTTTTTCTTTGGCTTTTTATTTTTATTTATTTATTTATTTTGGCATCACACCCGGTGATGCTCAGGGTTAACTCTTGGCTCTGCACACAGGAATTACTCCTGGCAGTGCTCAGGGACCATATGGAATGCTGGGGATCCTGTTCCTATGAGCCAGCCCTGGTAGGATCCCCCTGTAAATGATCTCATACACAATTTTCTTTGCTGGTCAGCAGATTCTGTTACCATGTCCTCCATGGAGCAGCACGCGTTCATCCATGGGGCAGCATGCACTAGAATGTTCCTTATTGATTTATTTGGTTTGGAGGCCACACCTTGCAATGCTCAGGGCTTACTCCTGGCTGCATACTCAGGGATCTCTGCTGGTGTGGTGCGTGGTGGACCCTACATATCCCCTGACCAGCCACATGTAAGGCAACTGCTGTACTGTCTCTTGGTCCCTGAATGGTTTAATTTAAATTTTGGAACAGTTTTAGTTTATGGGACAACTGCAGCAGTAGTGCTGCCTCCATGCCCTGCCTTTCCTGCTGGGGCATTTTCTAGGGGTGCAATCACTGGCCAGAACCAGAAACCCACAGCAGCCGCTTCCAGGGACTAAACTTGCCTTCATTTGGGTTTCACGAGTTTGCCCATTGACATCCTCTGTTCTGGGATCTGATCCCAGATGTGGCCATTCCTCGTGAGAAGAGAATCAGCTGGGTCCTCTCTGCAGAGGTGCCTGGAGGGGCTGAGTAGGTGAGGTTGTTGTGTCTCTGTGTTTTCCCCAAGTCTCTAAAGTTAGGCTGAGGGGCCGGAGAGATAGTACAGAGGTCAAGGCCCTTGCCTTGCTCATGGCTGATCCAGGTTTGATCTGAGTCTCTCCAGGAGTGGTTCTTGAGTACAGAGCCAGGAGTAAGCCCTGAGTATACCAAGTATGGTTTCAAAACAATAAAATATTTGAAAATTAAAGGCTGGGCCCGGCTTGCAGGCAGGCTCTGAGTCAGTCCCAGAGATTGGCGATACATGAGTCATTGGTATCCCCCAGAGGAGAGAGTAAAACTCACAGATTCAGGCAAAATGGACAGCAGCCCCCCCCCCACTTTCTGATTGGGTGTCAGGTCCCTAGGTAAGTTTCTATGGAGACACGTGGGGTTCCTTCCCGACATTCCACCCTAAACCCTAAACCAACTGTCAGCCCAGAGAGGTGGTGAGGAAGCAACTTCCTTCCTCCACAGGGAACAGCTCAGCCCCAGGCACCTATGTGGGGGCTGGGAACAAAGTTGGGCTTTGATTCATTTTCAAAGGGACCTCTCTGAGCCTCAGTTTCCTCACTAGCCGAAGGACACAACTGCGGACTCTTCCTGCCAACACCCTGATTTCTGCCCGTGGAAGCCACAGTCCAGAAAGATGTTAATTATGTCAGATGGGGTGATTTTATAACACAGGGTTTTTGGTGTTTTATTAAGGATGTGGGTAACTTCCAAGCAGGGCTGATGTGTTGTAGGCAGGCAGATGGGGGCACCACATGGCAATAAAAATTCCCGAAGAAGAGGAGATCCAGAGCCACACCTGATTGAAAGCCCGAAACCAAACTTGACAAGACCACTATCAACAATAAATCCTGGGGAAAGGGAAGGCCAAAGGGGAATGTGTGAAGCCCATAGGCCACTGACCCTTTTAAAGGCTTTAAATAACTAACCCTCCTAAGAAAGATAAATCAGCCTTCCCACCCAGCACCCAGCTCACAGAAGACCACTCCCAAAGTCTACTCCCCTTGGCAACGGGGGCCCTAGCAACCAAGGTTAAAGCCCCAGATGGGGAGTAACTTGGGGAGAAATCTATAAAAGCCGTCCTGAACAAAGGACAGCGTGCACATGCTGCCTGGGCTCACATGTTGCCTCTGGCGCTGCACTGCATGAGCCCATGTGGCCGAGCACATGTGGTGCCCTAAGTGCGTGTGTTGCCCGCATCTCCCCTCTTAAGATGTGTACTCTCTCTTTTACTCGCTCCCGCCTTTGGAGCAGCCGCCGTTCTCCCTTGAGCACGTTACTCTCTCTCTTACTTCCTCTCCCCTTCCCTCTCCAAAAACCTCCCTCAATAAAAACCTATTTTACTTCACTGCTCGTCGACTCCTGAAAATTCTTTTTCTGCAAGAAAGACAAGAACCTTAAGGCAGACCTGGGTAAAGGCCTAGGACTGACTTTCCTTTCCTGCAAAAGAGCAATTCCTCGCTCCAGCCTGAGTCCGTGGCTCCCCGAAACCTCGGGTGGTGGGGATCAACTCCCATGCCTAGAGATCAAGCGGGCATCAGGTGTGGCTTGGCGGCGCCCACCTCGTGGGGCTGGTGGGGCTCAGGCCCACGCCAGCTGGGGCTCATCGCAGACTTTATCAGTCCCAAGCCTGTCCAGCGGATCCTGGGTGGCAGAGGCGGCTGGGGAGAAAGCGACCATCTCTCTCCCCTTCCGGGCTCACATAAGTCACCCGTGGGGTCCACCTGCAACAGATGGACACAGGATACACAAACTGGGCGAGGTCAGACCATGCAAGTGCAGGTGCAGACTCTCGGCTGGGGGAACAACGCTCTTGATATTTAAAAAACCAAGACTGCAGCAAAAGAGCAAGAACAACCAGTACTGGCGTGGATGCGGGGAGAAAGGGACTCTCATTCATTGCTGGCGGGAATGTCGACTGGTATAGCCTTTGTGGAAAATAATATGGACATTCTTCCAAAAACTAGAAATTGAGCTCCCATCTGACCCAGCAATACCACTCCTGGGAATATACTCTGGGAGGCCAAAAACACCACCTGCACTTTTATGTTCATCATTGTATCACTGTTATCACTGTCTTCCCATTCATCATCGATTTGCTACGAGTGGGCACCAGCAATATCTCCATATGTCCTGTCTCATGCTAGTAGAGCCCAAGTGCATCTGCTTGCTCCAGGAACATAAAAGAGCCTCAAACCATTGTATTAGGTCATGGGAATGAGGTCTATAATTGTTACTGGTATTTGGCATATCAAATACAACACAGGTAGCTTGCCAGGCTTGATAGCTCATAATGGCAAAATAAAATTATAAAATAAAAAAATAATAAATGAAAAATAAATAAAAAATCAAGAATTATTCTCATGAGGTTCAGTAACTTCACTCTACACCCATAACCCAGTTCAGTACAAGACCAAGTTGCTGGCTCTTAGGATCAGTCCACAATTCTGTGATGGAGCTACATGAGGCGCTGGAGTCTCTCATAGACCTTCCCTCCTCCTCCTTCCTTCCTCCTCCTTCCCTCCCTCCTTCCCTCCCTCCTTCCCTCTTTCCCTCCCTCCTTCCCTCCCTCCTTCCCTCTTTCCCTCCCTCCCCTCCTTCCCTCTTTCCCCTCCCTCCCTCCTTCCTTCCTTCCTTCCTTCCTTCCTTCCTTCCCTCCCTCCCTCCCTCCCTCCCTCCCTCTTTCCCTCCCTCCCTCCTTCCTCCTCCCTCCCTCCTCCCTCCCTTCCTTCCTTCCTTCCTTCCTTCCTTCCTTCCTTCCTTCCTTCCTTTCCTTCCTTCCTTCCTTCCTTCCTTCCCTCCCTCCCTCCCTCCCTCCCTCCCTCCCTCCCCCTCCCTCCCTCCCTCCCTTATCTCCACCAAGTCTTACAGACCCAGGGTCAAGGCAAGTCGCTTGCCCAAACTTCCCTGAAGAATCTTGTCTGTCCCAGAGTTGTGGAAACCAAGGCCTGAGGGAGTTCTGACCAGTCCACATCAGCATGGGGCAGTGTGGGTGAGAGCAGAACACGGACAACTTTGGTCTCTGGGCCTGCGGGCTGGTGGGTCGGCCAGGGCTGCCCCTCTTAGAACCCTGGAAAGCGGGTTTGCTCCCCGCCACGGCCCCACTTATAGCCACAGGCTCTGGGAGGGAAGCCGGAGGCCCGCAAACATCAGCTTTGCAGGAAGAAAGCCCCCAGCCTGCGTGCAGGACCCGGATCCCCCGAGGGTGCCCGCAGGTGAAAGGCAGGGAGTGCTGCAAACTGTTTCCTCTCTTCCTGGCCCTGCAGGGCAGGAGCTCCAGGCAACGCTGTGAGCTTCAAATTTAAACTGAAGTGAGCTAAACCCAAAGAACTCTTCTAGGACATTTGAAAGGCAAGCCCAGTGCCAGATCAGCTTCCAGAGGTGCCAATTAAAGCAAGAAGGGGTGGGTTTGTGGTAGGTGCTCAGGCAGAGGAGAGAGTGTGAGGTAAGCCGCGGAGCAGGCCACGAGAGGGGTGTGAGCTTGCTCCCCTGTGACTCTCCTGTCTCCCGCATCCCCAAGATACCCGGGAATTGGTCTCAGTTAACACCGTGAGAGACAGGCTCAGCCCCAGCACAGCTCAGAGTGGGGCTTGTGACCCAGAGGGCAGCGGGCCTTTCTCCCGGGAGGTAGGGGGTCTGCCTGGGAAGTGGGTCTTCAGGAAGAAACATCACGGATGCGGGCGGGGGTAGGATGCCAGCCTCCAGCCCTGTGGGACCTACTGCAGCGCTGTGGAGGGAAGCAGCTGGTAGCGGCCGGGAAGTGCAGCATGATGCGGGGCTGCATCTGTGCTTCCGAGCCAGAGTCCTTTCCACATGTAGGGCCGGTCCTGTATCAGTCAGAGCCAGACATGCACACACATGCAGATTGTGCTGAAAAGTTTATCTGGTTTATCTGAGCAAAAGAAGAGAGGAAAGAGGGCTTGGCGCTAGCTGGGACTGGGCCCAGGGCTGGGGACTCCGACCGTCTTTGAGATGGGCTTTTAAACTGACCCCCTCCTGCCTATGTGTCTAGGTATTTGGCCACCCAACTGCCAGCTGGTTTCCCATGAGGCTAGTGGCCCACCCAGCCAATCGGCAGGCAACTAAAATACCCACCCCCCAACCTTCATACTACTCTTTCTGGGGCATTTTCACTCCTCTTGCTATCCGGGTCTATTTCCAGGGTCCACCTTTACAAGCCCTCTGTATTCTAATACCTAAACTATTTTCCCTAGGAGACTATCCCAACCTGGGGATTTTCCTTTGGGGAGCATTTCCCACGAGCTGAGCGCCTCTCAGGCTTCCCCCTCTGTTCCCAGCACCTTGGGCCTATGCTGGGGCTGCCCGTGACTGTGGGGCTCCTGCCTGCCCCTCCTCCTGCAGGGCTTCTTCAGGGGCTGGGGGCTGTGGCTGCACACCTACTCCTCCCTGCCGCCTTCTGAGTGTGAGGTTGTAGAAGTGGGGGGGGGCATGTACATACATGCACACACACATTCATGTGTACACGCGCGTGAATTCCTGCTCTCGTGCACACACATCGATGCTCGAACGCACACATGCACACACAGGTGCACACACATGACCGAGACTTGGCCCTTTCGTCCTTTCGCTTGCCCGCCCGCCTGCCAGCGCCTTTGGTGCCTGAGAAGTGCTGTGGGGTGGTGTGATAGGATACGGCGGACAGAAATAGCCCCTCGGGTTCTGCAAAATTAACTTTCTGTGTCAGAAGATGGTTCCCCCGCTGGCTCCGGTTTCAGCCCAATCCAAAGGCCTTTCTTAGCTGGGTTTCCCGCAGCCCAGAGCCGGGAGGAGGTGGGGTTCAGAGCCGGAGGGAGGTGGGTTTCAGAGCCAGAGGAGGTGGGGTCTCAGAGCCCAGGAGGTGGGGTTCAGCTCTTGTGGCTCTTCCTCTGGGAGCCGCTGGGCCTCTGGGGACACACCTGCTTCCAGGCTGACCTTCCTTGACTCCTGAGCCTTACTGACCTTCAGGATTAGCAGAAACACACGGTCATGTCGTTCTGTTTCCAGCCCTGTTCTCGCTCTTTCCTCATTTAAGGATTCACAGGATGGCATTTTATAGTGTCCAGGCTCCCTGAACAGCCACGTGCAAAGCCACACAAGGCAAGGGTGCCCTGGCTCCGGAATTGCCCTGGGCCCAGCCCCACGCCCCCAGACCCCGTCGTTACACCCCCGGGGGTGGGGCAGCAGGACTTGAAAGCTTCCTGCTGCTTCTCTGCGTTTTCCCTGCGGCTGAACTCGATCGAGACCCGCTTCAAGTTCTTTATCCTACTACACAAGCAGCCAGGATGCGTTTCGCCCTGCTCTGGATGTCTCCCAGGTCGGTAGGGCACCTTTGATCAGGTTGAGTAGATGAAGCACCTGTGGGAGCTGGGGTACCCCATTATCAGCAGGATTGAGGGACGCACCTCCCACCACGGCAAGGGTGGCGCTCCACTCAAGGCAAACACATGGCGTCCAGCACACACTGGCTAATGCACACTGGCTAATCCACGTGGTCTGGTGGCCACTGTCCTAGTCCTGAGTTAGTCAGTCACCCCTGGGGCTATTCCTGTGGACCCATCAGAAGACTGGAAATCTCTCCCTTTCCTTGCAGGTGAGTTGGGAAACCCAGATCTGACGCCCAGATGCAATACATATTTACTCAACGATGTCTGCAGAAGCTCGAGCCTTGGACATATAAAATGACATCCCGGGGCCTGAGGACTCGGACTCGGACATTTGTGGGAACTGTTACTTGGCCACAGAACTAATGAAGCCATCTTAGAGGGGTTCATCAGCAGTGAGCTACCCTCAGCCCACAGGGTCTATTGAAACATCCGTCAGACTGAAAACGAGAAAGGCAAGAACTGCACGGCCCTTTGTGTCTGCGTGGCGGGTTTCCTCCTTGGGCTGTGTCCAAGGGCAGCTGCAGGGCGCAGGGCTCTGTCCTCACCCCATGCTGACCCCCTGCTGACTCAGCAGGGTGCCCCAAATCAGAAGGGCAGATGGGTTGTACTCCCTCCAAGCAAGCCCGGCAAGCGGAAAGGAAAGGCGGCAAACTGTCCTTGCTGGGGAAACACGCTCGTCCTGCCGGCTCCGACTCTCTTCTGCACATGGTTCGTCTCTGGGGCTGGTGGGTGCTGTTCAAGTCCCAGGCACCCCCCCCGGGTTTGTTTCCTGCAGAGACATCAATTATTAGACCATGCAGCAGCGTATCATGTAGCGTGACCGCAATGCACACATGTTCACCTGCTATTTGAGTCTTCATGTTATTCCACTTAGCTTCGGCCAAGAGCCTCTGTTAGCACCTGGTTCTGCTAATAATTCCAAGCTCGGAAGCCTGGATCTTGACTCCCAGCTCTGGGACTTTGCTAGGTGCTTTCTCCCTGAGCCTCGGGGCCTCTTGGTACCCTAAACCCTCGGCTGCTGGCCAGTCTGAAACCCCAACTGTGAAGTCCCTTGGCCCTGCCCTTCCCAGAGGTAGTTAACTGGAAACTTGCTCTTTCTTCTCTGCCCCTCCCCGTAACTCCGAGGCTCCACTCAAACCCAGCAGCTCATTACGAAACCAGGCGCTGCCTCCGGTTATCCCAGAGAACTGCAGATGGAAAATATTAGCCACTCTCGGCACTGAGGACTGACACAGGCGAGGCTCCTTAGCTGGGAGCTGTCAAGGAGAGGAACACCCGCTTTGCATCTGTGTGAGTAATTGTTTCCTCTGCTATCCAGAGAGACTCGCATTTGCATCCCAGACACATTTACACGGGGCCAGAAGCAGCTGCTGCTGCCGAAGCCAGTTGTGGGCCCACTGGCTGCTGTCCAGTCCTCACCCCTGGACCTCTCCTTGGAATTGGTCTGAAGAGAAGCTGAGCTGGGGGGAGGGGCACTGGGACGCGAGGGTTGGGGAGGAGGGTCCGGGAACACGATTGGAGCAAGAGGAAGCTAAGCCCAGGGTTGGGAGGCAGCAAAGCTCAGGCCCCTGCTATGCCCCCTGACCTCCCAGCCACACCTCAGCGCCCCCTCCTGCCCCTGCAGCCCACTGCCTCCCTCCTTTCTCTGCTTTTGCTCTTCCCACTGAGGGCTCGGTGCCTGCATAGCAGCAGCCTGAGCCTGGGAGCCCACAGCCCCCTCATTCCTGCCCGCCTCCCCCAAGCCCCGCGCCTTCTGGACCCAGCCCACCTCTTAATTTCATCTGCATTCAGCCTTTCTGGTCCTCAGACCCCTCATCCTGCTCTTGGGACCGCCCCTGCTTCATCCTCTGTCCTGAGCATGTGTTCGCCCAGATCCTGGCCCAGTGCGGCTCTTTGAGGCCAGCCCAGCACGCGGCCCCTCTGAGAAGTCTCCTTCGGAGTGTTGGCAGGTTGGCACCACGTGCAGAAGCTGCTAGTGTGCCAGGCAGTGGCCCATCCTGAGCATACCTGGCGCTCCTGGAATGAGCTCAGCTTCGGCGCAGGTGGTCTTCTCACCTGACCGCTGCACCGGAGTTGCTTGCTGAACTTCACATGGAGAGTGAGCAGCAGAGCTGAGATTTGGACTCGGGAGATCTGCTGCGGCCTCCTCTGCCTACCCTGCACAGGGAAACAGGGTGAGTGTTAGGTCTCTAAACTACAGACACAGAGACACAGTAGCGCTCAGAGGCTAGAGCTCAGCGGAGGATTGAGACCCCCAGCAATGGGGGACTCTTCCTTCCATACACTTTCACCATAGTATCAACTATTTATGCTCATTCCTCATTTTTTGAGGGATCACACCTGGCGATGCTCAGGGGTTACTCCTGGCTCTGCACTTGGGAATTGCTTGTGGTGGTGTGTGGGGACCATAGGGGATGCGGGGATCGAACCAGGAGAGTTCGTGCAAGACAAAGGGCCCTCGCTGCCCTCGCTGCCCCTCGCTGTACGATTGCTCCGGCCCCGACATTCTGTTCTTTATCTGTTCACCAACAGCCTTGTCCGGGTGCCCACCCCGTTCCTGGGGTGCTGTGGAAGTACCTGGACTTTGGAATCAGCGCTTTGGCTTCCGCACCCCTGTATGCGGAGCCCGCTCCCCTCAGGCCAACTTTGGGCGACTTTGCTTGCTTTTAGCAAATTTCTATTCTCTACTAATTTCTGCATATCCTCAGATGAAGGGCGCCGCTAGACTTCAGGAAATGACCCACTTAAACAGCCAATTGTCTCCTTCTGATGGATGAAATGAAAGCACAGTTGAAACCACAGCCCCAAGAGTGCCAGGAGCGAGGCTGCAGAGACGCAGGTGGAAGCTCTGCGCACCGCGTGGATGCAAGGCTGGGGCAAGCACGCATGCGCAGCGCCAGCACAACAGAGCAGGCTTGGTACCGCCATCGCCGGGGGGCTGCCTGACCACTGGCTGGTCAGCTCACATGCCTCTCTTCCACCACATGGGACCCTAACTTGGCCAGTTTCAAAGCCACCTTCAGATGAGCTTTAGGAACCCCGAGCCCCCGGCTACCCGCCAATCTCCCTAGAGCTCAGTGAACACTTCACCTCTGGGTGCGCGTCTATTTCCAAGCAGGGACCCTGGTGAGGCCCCCTTCCAGCGATGCTGCGTCGGCTGTGTGTTCAGGCTGGGTGCTGCGGTGCTGGGGCCACTGGGACCCCTACCCCCACCCCTAGTGGTGCTTGGGAGCGTCATGAAGTGGAGGATGGAACTAACAAACTAACATCCAGCACTCTGATGGCCCCATTTCTCTTCTGGCGCGACCATCTTCAGGAAAGCTGCGGCAGTCTCTGCAACGTGTCTTTGTTTTGGGGACCACACCCACAGATACTCAGGGGCTACTCCTGGTTGTGCACTCAGCAATCACTCCTGGCAGTGTTTGGGCCATGTGGCAAGTGGGGATTGAACTTGGGTGGACCGGTGCAAGGTGAGCGCCCTACAGAGCCTCTCTCTGTGCTGTTAACTCAGCCCCCTGCTAGTTTTGTTGAAACTGAGTGTAGGTGGGTTGGGTGCGGGGGTGCTGGGCAGGAGGGGAGGGGCTAAGTACCCTGGCTCCAGTACCCAAGGGGTCTGACAAGGAGATGCTAATCAGAACTCCTCCCTCCTCCTCTCCACCCTTCTCCCCTCCTCCTCTCCTCCTTCCCTCCTCCCCTCCTCCCTCTTCCCCTCCTCCCCTCCTCCCTCCTCCCTCCCCCTCCTCCCTTCCTCCCTCCTCCCCTCTTCCCTCCTCCCTCCTCCCTCTCTCCTCCCCCCCCCCTCCCCCTCCCTCCCTCCTCCCTCCTCCCCATCTCCCTCCTCCCCTCCTCCCCACCTCCCTCCTTCCCTCCTTCCCTCCTCCCCCCCCTCCCTCCTCCCCTCCCCCCTCCCCTCCCTCCCCTCTTCCCCTCTTCCCCTCCTCCCCTCTTCCCCTCTTCCCTTAGCATCTCCTGGTTAGTGGTTACCTGCATCTCCCTTTCTGGGAATTGTTTTGAGCTTTCTTTTGTCACAACCTGCGATGCTCAGGGTTGCTCCTGGCTCTGCACTCAGGAATTACTCCTGGCTGTGCTCAGAACCATAAGGGATGCTGAGGATCAAACCCAGGTTGGCTGGTGGGCAAGGCACACGCCCTCGCGCTGTGCTATCATTCAGGGCCCTGATTTGAGTTTTCCATTGGATCATTCCGTTGATGGTTGATGTGGGAGACGCCTTCGTGTACTCTGGAAACAGACACCTCGTGATTTCACTAGCTTGGATCAGTGTGGTTAAGTATTTGTGTAGGCTTCGGCCGCCCTCGCCTGACCGCGATTGCTGCCCTGGCCACTCTCTGGCCTGGCTCCTCCCTATGCCCCCACCTAATAAAATCTGGCCCCACCCACAGGCTATACAGGCCCCGCCTCCAGGGCTGAGCCTGCTCTTAAGGCTACTGCGGCCCGACTCCTTCCTTAGCACCCTGAGAAGCTGGGAAGGGCTGGGGGGAGCCCCGGACATGGCTCCTCTGCTCATTAGGTGGCTCCCACAGTGCCTGTGGTCCCGGGCACCTGGCATCTATCAGGATGAGAACGGCAGGACTTGGGTGACCAAGATGTTGCATCTGAGCACAGCCCTGCCAAGGACCGGAAATTGATGCAGGATCCCTAGGGCGTGTCCTGGGACCCCAGTCAGGTGAAGAGATGCTGTGGGCATGTACACCCACCCCGTGGGCTCGCACAGCCAGAGGTGGGGTAGGTGAGCGAGGTCGGGTTGGTGTTGTTCTTTTGGTTTTTATTCTTAGTCCACATTAGGGTGCAGGGCATTGAACCTGCGCCTGCTGCATGCAGGGCAAGCGTCCTACCCGCCGGATTGCCTGTCCAGCCCTGGTGGCGGCTTCAAGGGGAAATGGAAACACGCAGCCAATGGTGTATACCTCCCGGTGGCACCTCCGCATTCCAGCAAAGGACACATCAGCCAGTATGTGCCACTGGCTGGTCATTCTGGGAAAACAGCAGCTGGGGATTAGCTCGCTTCCTTATTTCTCATGAAAATAAACTCCAGATGGACCCATCTGAGCCAGATGAGCACAAAAGAAATGGCGAAACATGAGAGCTCTGAGGAGCAAGTCTAGGGGGAGGGTGGAGAAGCCCTTTCTCAGAAAAGCACAAAACCCGGAATCCACAGAGGAAAAGCAATCAATGGGATGGCATCTAAAAGAAGAAAATATTTTGTAGAACAACCGCCAACCAACTGTGGAAAACAAAGCGACTTAGCATCAGGAAATGAGTGTGTAGGGCTGGTAGGTCTTTTTCTGTGTCTGGAAGTCCCTAATGGTGCCTCCTGGCCTTGCTAAACTCTCTCACCCGGCTCCTGGCCCTGCTAAACTCTCACCCCGCTCCTCTGCAGACGCCTCATCTTCATTGTCGTTTGCCAGTACAGGAATCAACAGACACTGAACCCAGTGGAACTAAGGCATCTTCTTATCTTCAACCATGATCAAATCCTATTGCTAGACAAAAGGGTCACCAGTCACATGTGAGGGGATCTGAGCAACTCAGGGGTCCCTGGAAGTCCCAATGGGGAGCCCAGAATAGTGGGGGAACTCGGCATGAGCTGGAGTTCCTCCTGGAAGCTGCCTTCTGGTCTGTTGCCTCCGGCCTCTACTCAAGCTGGGGGCTCCTTCCCTCCTCCCCTGCTCACTGAGGTCCCTGAGCTTTCCTGAGAATGGGGGAATCTCAATTGCAGGTTCCACCTTCTCTGTGGTCTTCATGCTGATACTTTTGTTTCTGGCTTTGGTTCTGGGGCCTCCCATTGATGTGTGAGGCTGGTGGTTCCAGTGCTGGGGTCTGAGGCCGTGGTGCTGACCAGGCCCCGCAGTTATGGGGGACCCCACACATGCTGCAGGGAATGTGTCGTGTTGGGAATTCTACCTGCCTTGCATGTGCCCTAGCCCCTGTACTGTCTCCCTGGCCCTGCTGGCCTTCTTGGGGAGGCTCTTGGCCCAGGCAACACAGCAGTAGCCATACACTGCGGGAACCAACATGTGCCAGCCCCAACTCTGCCCTTGGCAGATCTCGGCTGGGGAGTTAGGGAGACAGGCCTGTGTGGAGTCTCCCTAGACAGTTACTCCGGCAGTTTTGGCCTTTCTACAGCTGTGGACTGGCCAGTGCAGGGCTATTCCAGGCCCTTTGGACCTGCGTCGGGGGCCACCAGGACCAGCACCCCCAGTGGCTGGCTTGAGCACTAGGGACATAGTTCTTGATGGCACTGGAGGAGTTGGTGGGGTGCTTCCTGCTGGGCGTCCCTGGGGTCGACAGGAAGCCTTCCCCTCCCAGGGCCCTCACCGGCTCCTGCCCGTGTCTGCTCTGGTCTCATATCATTTCTTAGTTAGTGACCTCCTCGAGACCTTGGTGTTGGGTAAAGTCCAGCCGTAGGGCTTCAGAAGAGAATGTGAGTTTCCACGTCAGCCCATAAGGAAAGCTTCAGACCTTTCCCGACGCTTTGGGGGCTTCCCTCCCCTCCCTTCCGCTCCCTTCCTTCCCCTCCCTCCTCCCCCTCCCTCTGTGCTGGTAGCAGTCCCGTCCCTAGCTCAGGCAACAGTGGCTCTCGGTCTCGCTCACCTGGGCACTTGGACTCCATTCTGGCCCCCTCATACCCCACTCTCTCCCTCCATCACAGGGTGAAGCCCCATCATACTGCCCCTCCCTGGGAGCTCCCCCCCCCCATGGTCTGACGTTCTCATCAGACCCCCCTCACTGCTACTGATCATCAACACACAACCGTGCTGGTGGTTAATAATGATCCGCCCCCAACATCTGCCTCCACCAAGCCCATGTTATCCTTTCCCCCGCCCCCCCCTCCCTTTTTGGCTTTTTTGGGTCAGCCGCCCGTGCCTACCATACCCGCTTCTGCTTCCCGTCACACTACTGCCAGAAGTTTCTAGAAGCATCTGAGCCCAGGGCTAGCAATAGCCCCTGAGCACTTACAGGTGTGGTCCAAACAACCATCTAACACACACACACACACACACACACACACACACACACACACACCAACAAAAAAATGTGACCTTTTCATTCTAGACAAAGGTCTAGAATGAAACCCTCACCCTCACAAACAAAATGGTGGTTAGTTCTGGGGTGGACTCCAGGTTCCGGAATGGTTAAGAGGAACTGCAGTCGGAGGGACAGTCCAGGGTTTAGGGTGCTGACCTTGCTGACCTTGGTTCAGTCGCTGGCACTGTATCTCATCTCCTGAACACTCGCAGGGTCACTCCTGAGCAGTCTGGAGCAGACCCCTCCTTCCCACCCTCCACCTTGCGTGCACCCACAAAAAGAAAATCCTTGGAAAGATAGGGTGGTATAAAGGCACTTACTTGGCATGCAGCTGGTGCTGGTTTGGTCTGGCACTGCATATGGTTCCCCTAGCACTGCCCCGAACCATCCCTGAGGGCCCTGGTGATAGTACAGCGGGTAGGGCTTTTGCCTTGCATGTGGCTGACTCAGGTTCAATCCCTGACATCCCATGAGGTCCCTGAGCACCACCAGGAGTTACCCCTGAGCATTGCTGGGTGTGATCCAGAAAGGAAAAAAAAGACAAAGGAAACTGAGGCCAGAGCGATAGTACAGGGGGGAGGCCATCTGCCTTGAATGCCGCTGACCTGGCTCCATCCCGGCATCCCATACGGTCCCCAGGCACTGTCAGAAATAATTCCTGAGTGCAGAGCCAGGAATAACCCCTGAGCATTTCCAGGTGTGACCCAAAAAGCCAAAAGAAAAAGGGAATTTAGTTATCTTTTGGTGGAAGCCACTAACGGCCATACCCTGAGTTGCCCAAGGGGGCGCGTGATGCCTGGATCTGGCTCCCACACGCTGGGCCGCGCTGTCTCGCCCGGCCTCGCTTTCATTTTCTAATAAAGAAAATGTGCTTATGTCTCACTTATGCAATCAAGCTTGAGATGAAGAAATTGGAAATAGGCGTCCTGCCAGAGCACCAGGAGCCCACAGGGTCTGGCTCTGCTGGCCCAGTACCTTCCTGTGACTGGGCACTGCCCACTTCCACAGCCCCGGTGGGATCTGCCAGGCCCTGATTGTATAAATTAGTTTTCTTCACACACAGCTCCCGCTCCAGCACTGATGTTACCGACTGTGAGAGTCCAAAAAACTTCAGGTACTTCCTCTTTGGCCCTGGACAGAGGCTGCATGGCACTGGCCAAGGCCCTTCTCAGGTTCTGGCCCCTGTGCCTGTCCACTCAGCAGAGTAAGAGTGTGCAGCTGTGGACCTCCAGGCTTCCTGGGGCTGCATTTCAAAATTTTTGCTTGCTTTTGGCCCATATCCAGTGGGGTTCAGGGCTTAATCCTGACTGTGCTCACAGGTCACTCCTGGTGGGGCTCAGGGGACCATAAACGGTGCCTGGGATTGAACCCTGGTCAGACCATAAATGATGTCCTCCTAACTGAGTCCAAACTCTCAATCCCAGCTTAATCCCAACAGAACCAGCTCCCTGCTCTGCATTCATACTTGGAGACATGCTCGGGGGGAAAGTGCGTGGACCAGGATTCACCCAACTCCCCTCCTGGCCACAGCAGGGTCTCAGCAAGCGCAACGTGAGGGGTGTCATGGTCAGACAGAGGTGTAGTGCCTGGGGCACGGGAGTTGCTGGGGACATGGGCACCCCCCCAACTGTCCTGGGGTGCGGCCGGCGGGCTCCACAGTGCAGCCATGTTTGTGTCAAGTTTGACTTTTCCCCTCTGAGGCTTATCCTTAGCCAGGATAAGCTGCCTTGGGCAGCCTGAAGCGAACAGCAAAGCCGTAGGAACAGGAATAACTCAAACTCGACCCAATGAGCTCTGGCGCTGTCACAGTTTTGCAGAACCGTGACATGCCTGTCAGTGGGGGCCAATGGTTCTGCTCTTCTTACAACCTGCTCTCTGGCCTGCTCCTTTCTGCTTAAGTTAGAGAACAGGACCAGTAGCCCTCAAAGCTTCTAATAGCCCCCATTAACTAAAAATAAGATCATCAGAGTCAGAGCCATAGTTCAGCAGGGAGGGCAATTGCCTTGTATGCGGCAGACCCGGGTTCAATCTCTGGCAACCCATATAGTCAGTCCCTGAGCACCGCCAGGAGTAATTCCTGAGAGCAGAGCCAGGAGTAACCCCTGAGCATCACTGGATGTTACCTAAAAAAGTCAAAAATAAAATAAAAGATGATCTTAGAAACGTTATCACCCCCCCCCCCCCCCATGCTGTTAATACTTTGCATTAAATGCAGAGCGCATGTGGTCAGGGCAGAGCAGTGGGTTTATCTGCCTTGTGCAGGACACATAGCCCGCCAGCTGATTTCTGTCTGAAGTCATGTTGTGGGACAGATTTGGTGCCCCTACGTGACCGCAGGTGGTACCATGAGGCGGCGAGGATGGTGCCCTCCCCTGTGAGTCTGAGAAGGCTGGACTGGAGTTTCTTTTCTTTTTCTTTTTTTTTTTTTCGCTTTTTGGGTCACACCTGGCAATGTACAGGGGTTTCTCCTGGCTCTGCACTCAAGAATTACTCCTGGCAGTGCTCGGGGACCATATTGGATGCGGGGATCGAACCTGGGTCGGCACTGGCCGGCCGCATGCAAGACAAATGCCCTACCCGCTGGGCTATCGCTCCGGTCCCTGGACTGGAGTTTCTGACAGTGTTTTCTCCATGGCTGCAAGGTTAAGATCAGGGTGCAGAGCTCAGGGCTGTGAGCCACCAGCTCTGGAACAAGGCAGGGTACTGGGATAGAAGCCCCCCATTTCCGTGCTTGTAGAAGGTGTCCTGATAGCAGTGTCTCCCTGGGCTGGGGTGCCCTTTCTGGCAGGAAGGCTGCTTTCTGCCTGGGCTTTTGATTCCCGGGGTAGACCCTGTTTCTCTCTAAAGCCCCGAGTCCCTCCTGACTCCCAAACACATTGCCCCTGGAGGGACCATCCATACAGATGCTCTCTGACTTCTTTCCACTCCACACAGACACTCGCAGCAGCTGTACTAGGAAAGAAAATCGAAAACCCATCATTGGCTCCAGCAGCAAAGCCTCCTGGGAGAGTGGCAGTTTTCCTCTGAAACAACCTTTTACCTAGTGAAACGCATTGATATGGCACTGAATCAAGACAAGCTAGACCCAAGCCAAGCAAAACGGCTGTGGATCACTCCTGGATGTCTCCCTAATGCTGGAGGTGGCTGGGCTGAAGTGGGGAGCAAGGGGCTGGATTATAGCCCTGAGATGAAGAGCACAAGAATGCTGCTGCTTCCTGCCTGAGCTGCTTCCGTCTCTGTTGCAGTGCACTGCTGCCCAGAGCTTCTGCATCTTGCCTGGGGTTACTCCTGCACGCCACTTTGTATGTAAGGGGCAAGAAAACAGTTTGAATCTGTGACTTTATGTGGCAGTATATCTTACCATGTATTCTATGTTAGCTGGTATAAGTATTTTCTCTCATTCTACTACAATCATTGTGGGACTAGATAGAACTTACCAGTATATTTACCTGGCCACGTTGGATCTCTAAGTAATTAGACCAGAGAGAAATGCTGTTTGCCTCCAAACAAGCAAATGTGGCTCTCTAATAAGTCTAAAGGCTAATATACAAAACAACTATGAAGTAAAGACGAGACTCTTGTGAAGACTTGGAGAAATATATACCTGGATGTAGAATATCCATTGGTACAAATGCATGCCTTTGTATTCTGAGAGACAGTTCATCTCAGATGCCCTTCCCCCCCATCCCCATCTATCAAGGACCTGCAGCCTTGACTGGGGCAATATTAACATTTCAGTGGGACTAGGTGAGGTCCTGGGAGAAGTTACCTGAGGGGGATTGACCCTAACTGCTTTCTGTTGATGTGGGTGGTCTGGGCTGAAAAGTTAAAAAAGCTGTAGCCTGCTTTCTTCCAGGCCTTTGGCCTTTTTCGCCTTTGCCTTCTCACCTTCTCCCTCTGCCTCCTCTCTCTCTTCCCTGTTGGGCCTTAACACGTGGTAGCAGCCATCTTGGCCTAGGATTCTAAACCTACATGTGGCTGGGGCCCAGCTAGGAACCTAAAGTCTGGGGGTTTCCTGTTACTGGATTGTACATCAGAACAAGTGTTGAGTAAAGCCTTTTGAAACTCTGCTGGATTCTCGCATCTTTCTCTGTCCGCTGGCCACCGATCCCTTGAGGCAGAAGGGAATCCCCTGACCCTTCTCCCAGATTTTGTCGTGGTGTCCAATGCTCTCTGACAAGTCTGCACAGGGGAAGCAGAGTGGAGAGGCAGGCAAAGATGTGGGGCACTGGTCAAGCCGGCCCCAAGCTCCTGCCAGGCGCCATGCTAGTGTCCCAGAGGCCTGACTGGGCAGCTGTTGCATGCTGCACTGAGGGTCACTTGATCATTAGGGCATAGGAGCTGGGCCCCACCATCCAAGTTCCTCGGAGGCCTGACCACAGGCTGGAGCGAAGGAAAGTTGGTCTTGACCCCAACCTAGAGTCCAAGGTTTTCCCCTGCTCACAGTGAAGGATTATTTCAGGAAGGAGATGATAGTGAAGTCAGACACTCCCAAGGGGAGGGAGGAGAGAGAGAGAGAGAGAGAGAGAGAGAGAGAGAGAGAGAGAGAGAGAGAGAGAGAGAGAGAGAGGCATACACCACCCCATTTGAGGTGTGGGCAGCACCAAGAATGCACCTTCCCCACTCCCCACCTTTGCTAATTTGGTTTTATAAGTTTTTTTTTTCAAACTACCCACACTTGGGAGTTTCTCTGCAAATGAGTTCGTTGCTAGGGTGTTGTCAAGGAGACGAGCGTGGAAGGCTGGTGGCTATCTTTCACGCTCTGATCACAGCCTGTACTCCTGCAGGAGTTTCCCCTCTCCCAACCTGGGCTGATGCCTTCGTTTCTTCATCCCCAAGGGTCACCAGCCCTCATGCTTTGGGGCTACTTTAGGTTGGCACCAAGTGGCATCTTTACCCACATCTTGGCTTTCCGGCTTCAGGAGAGATGCAGGAACAGTCTTCGGCCCGTCAGGCCTTCCGGCTGCAGCACCAGATCACTTTACCTCATTAACAGCATCTGGTTCCAGGCCAGAGGGGAGGGAGAAGTATTAAGACCCACAGTATTTGGATCTGGCTCTGCTCGGGAACCAGGTGATGCCAGGAATCAAATGTGGGTGGGACCTGTGTTAGGCACGTGCCCTAGTGCCGTACTATCTCCCAGCGCTAGAAGATGGTTTCATAAAGCCTATTTCTGGAAACATGGTAGAAATGTAACACTGAGTGGAAACACCCAAGCCGGGTATTTAGTGTGGGCTGTCTCAACTGCCATTTTAAAACAGATTAATCAGCAGAGTCAACACAGTCCCTATCAAAATTCTAGCTGACTTCTTGGAAAAATTGATGCAGTCACTTGGAGATGGCTAGGAAAACTCAAAGGACCAGAATAATAAAAAAACAGCCTTAAATAAAAACAAAGGGGGAATAACCCATACTTCCTGATTTCAAAAGTAATAACAAAAATATATCTAGCAAGACCTTGCTATTGACACACGTCCCATGTTAACACCAGATGGAAGACACTGAGAACCTATACATCAACTCTTTCATAGTTACTAGCTTTTGATAAGACTGCCAAGAAAATTAAATAGGAAAGAACCTCTAAAAAATCTCTTTGGTTTTGGGGTTATGTAATGCTCAGGGCTTACACCTTGCTCTGTGCTCAGGGCCCTGTATGTAGTGCCAGGGATGGAACCGAGTTTGGCCACATGCAAGGTGAGTATCTTACCCGCTGTACTCTCTCTCTAGGTCAGTCTTTTCCACAAATGCTGCTGGGGAACTGGCTGCACACAGGTGCCTGACACCTACAACATATAAATGTCAACTCAACAGGACCCAAGGGTTGTGTTTAAACCATTAAAGAAATTGAGGGATTCAATTCAGGAGTCTTGTGCTTTAAAACATACAGTCGGGGTGGGGAGTGGAGCATGGGAACGCTGGAGGGAATTGACACTGGTAGGTGGGTTTGGTGTTGAAATATTCTATGCCTAAAACTCAACTATCAATAACTTGGTAAATCATGGTTCTTTACATTTAAAAATATTTTAAAAATAAAATAAAATATACAACCAGGAGCAGGGAGCTCGTAGGGCTGGAGCACATTCCTGACATACATGCAGAGCCCCTGGGTTGGTTCCCAGGGTTATAAATATTTTGAACTATCAGAGGCTTGGTGGCTCTCAGAAATATGGCTCCAAAACGAAAAATAAAAAGTTTATGATCAAACAAGTAGAAAACAACATACTGATGGGGAGAAATGCAAATTATTTCTAATAAGGAAGTTTAGAATAGTTGTAAATGGATTTAAAGATGACTACAAGAGTATGCTACCCACATGGCAGAGCCTGGCAAGCTACCCGTGTCGTATTTGATATGCCAAATACCAGTAACAATTATAGACCTCATTCCCATGACCTGATGGAATGGTTTGAGGCTCTTTATGTTCCTGGAGCAAGCAGGTGCCCTTGGGCTCTACTTGCATGAGACAGGACATATGGAGATGTTACTGGTGCCCGCTCGAGCAAATCGATGATGAACGGGAAGACAGTGATACAGTGACAGTGAAAACTCTTGTAATAATAAAAAGAAAATAATGCAACTAAAAAGTTGGTCAAAAGCTTTTTTATTTTTGTAAAAGTTTTATATAGTTTTGGTAATAGACTTATAAATCACATTTACAGTATTGCTATACAAAGTAGTATCACGAGTGACATGGACAAATACCACCCCACCAGCAAAGTGTTCAAGACCCGCTCCACTCTCCTCAGGTTGCCTCTGGCCCCATCTTCACTGCCCCATCCCTGCACCCACTATTAGTAAATTTTGTAATTCAAGATTAAAGGTTTGTCTATTCATTTTTTTTTTTGCTTTTTTTTTGGGGGTCACACGGCGATGCTCAGGGGTTTCTCCTGGCTCTGCACTCAGGAATTACTCCCTGGCGGTGCTCGGGGGACCATATGGGATGCAGGGGTTCGAACCCGGGCCAGCACAGGCTGGCCACGTGCAAGGCAAACGCCCTACCCGCTGGGCTATCGCTCCGGCCCCTGTCTATTCATTTATTGACAGAAACTCTTGATAGGCATTTCTCTGAAGAAGGTATGCCAGGAGCCAGAGAGATAATACTGTGAACACGGTGCTGACCTTGCACGCACCCCCACCAGGTTCGATCCCCGATATCTCATATGGTTTCCTGAGCATCACCAGGTGAGCTCCAAAACAAAACTAAAAAAACAAAAAGGCCACACCAATAGTTATGGAAAAATAACATTACTAGCCTCTAGGGAAATACATATGAAAACACAGTGAGATGCCACTTTAACCCTACCTATGGCTAGAATTAAATATATTCATCCTTATCTGAACTGTTCACAGCACGCAGAGAAATTAGAACTCCTATACTGCTTGTGGGAATATGGGATCACTTTGGAAATAGTCTCCCTGTCTCTCTGGTTAAAAACTATTTCCTGTGGACACACAGGAACTCACTTCTAGCAGTATAATCAAGGGAAGTGATTATAACAGGGGAAACAGGCCCTCACAGACACATGTATCAGTATTATGTGGAAATCACTCAAACATCCTGTGAGTGAATAAAATGTAGCCTACTCGGGCAGTGTATTATACTGTTGTAAAAAGTAACAGACTACTGATACTCTATTACAGGTCCAGACCCTGGAAAGATCTTGTTGCGGAATTCACCATATGGCTCACCTTTTTATTTAAATATATGAACAGGCAAATTTTTTAGAGGCAGAAAGTAGACGAGTGGATTTGGGAGAAATATGGACTTAAGTACTAATGGATGTGAAATATACTTTGGTCTAATAAAAAGTCCTACAATTAATCCTGCTAATGGTTGAGCAATTCTGTGAATATACCAAAAGCAATTGAATTAAGCCTTAAAGGGAGTGAATCCATGGTATTTTGTAGTTTATAAACTGTTATATTACTTTGATACTTAAATACATTAATCACCCAATTAAAATAGCTAGAAAGGGGATAACGTATACCAAGATAACACACGAGTGATACAGACTTAAGGCAACAAATATTAATGAGATAAAAGCAAAAGGAATAAAACAAAAATAGAATAATTGAATCAAATGGTTGGTGCTCTGGAAATTAAATAGACAAAGCCAATTTCACTGAATGGGAGAGAGACAATGAGGAATGACGAGGGTAATTATTATCCAGAGAAAATATTGAAGTCCGGAGACTCTTGCAGAACTATGAAAATTAAATATAAAACCAGGATGAAGTGAATGGTTTTCTAAGAAATTTTACTTAACCAAAATTGATCCCAGTAGAAAGCGCAAACAGAACAATTTTCATAAAGGGTTTAGAAAACTGTAGATGAGCTTTTCCCACCCAAATGCAGCAGGATCGAGTGGTGGTTCATAAAGAAATTCTACCAAACTAATAGTAATGATGGCGATAATGGTATTACCATTACAGAGCATGGTAAGTGTTTTTACCTTAGTTTTTTAACTTTGATGATAAGACTTGACAAAGACTGAGAAAGGGGAAATAAAGAGGGCTGGAAGGAGGCTCATTGCCAGGGGATCCATGTTTTATCTGCAGAACCCCTAGGTCTGATCCCTGGTATCACTGGATACCCCAAGGTACCACTGGGCATGCCCCACCCAAAATGAATTTCAGGCCAATTTCACTACAGTGCAAAGCTTTAAAGTAGCCAAGACGTCCACCCACACATTATAAGTCATAACCAAGTGGGTCTTATTCCAGGAATGCAAGAAAGAGTCAGGATCTTAATAATGATATTTTATTATTAAAGTTTGTGAAAAGTATCATACATTTCAGACATCAAAAAAGCATGTTAACAAAGTACAACACCTATTCAAGTTAAAAATACAAATACAGGATTCAAAAGAGATTTCTTTGGTGTGAGAAAATTCACAATCATCTAAGCCCTGAGGGATTTTCCTTACTGGGGACACAGTTAAGGGTCCCCAATAAAGCTTCTTCATTCCTGTCCCCTCTGCAGCTAAGTGCTGGCGTTCGGGATAAGAGGCAGAAATGGAAGAATGAACAAGAAAGAGCTAATATTTCTATTGGCAGCTGCTACTATTGTATTCTGGGGATGCCCAAAGAATCAAGAGTTGTTACAAATTCAAATGTACCATCAATCACTCTGCACACATGGCCGCAGGGAAAGTCCACATAGAGCAGTGGCCACTGCAGACACAGAGGAGACTGGATACAAGAGGACAAGAGCAAGAAACAAAGCAGGAACGTGCCCAGGAAGAGTTTCAATGAGAAACAAGGTGCAAAACCTCCGTGGTTACAAAGTTCTGGAAAGCTGCTCACCACTATACAGTCCAGTGGCGTTCTGGGGCCCAATGTATGATGCTGGAACCTGTCAAGCCTGGGGTGTTTCCAGGAATGACCAGTGCAGGTGAGCTGGGCCTTTGCTCTGTCCAGTGTGTCTGTTGCACCCAGGCAGGTCCACGGTGGTGAGCACAGGCTTCACACCTATGTCGCAGCTTGAACCACACAATACACCCCACACAGGCTGGGGGCCCCTGTCATGGGTGTGGGTGCCTTAAAGCTCTGGAGATGCCAGCGTCCAGGGCTCTCCTCAGCCTGCGCCTTGTCACTGCGTCCTGGCACTTTCTGGGGTACATGGAGAGAAAATCCTCTTCCTCTTCAGGGCCTGATTCCAGGGGAGGTCTCACGACCAGTGGCTCACCCTGAATCTACACAACAGAAGCGACATGCTGGTCTCTGAATCTGGGGGCCACACAGGCCAGTGCACAGGTAGATACTGGCCGGCCCCTTGGAGGTGCTTTTCTCTTCTTCCAAGGGAGATCACCAGCTGCTCTACTCCACGGTCGGGGCTCAGAAGTGATGTACTGGGGTCCAAGGACCCCAAAGGGGAGAGTGGTGGCTAACACAATCCCCTTCCAAGATACCCAGCAGCCTGGTCCCTCCTTGCTCAGCCACGAGGAAGCAAAGTGACAGCAGACGGACTGTTCCAGAAGGCATCCCATGGTGGGTCTGAGGTCCTGCACTCCAGCTCAGCAGGGAGAGGGGCAGCCGGTCTTGAGGAGGAAGCAGGAAGGTGGTTGTGTGTGTGTGTGTGTGTGGGTGGGGGGGTAATTCCGGTGTGTGACTGTGGGTCGCTGGGGAGGGGAGACTCAGGTGGGCTTGGGGTGGGGACCCTTCAGGGCAGGGGCCTTTTACTGGGGCTAGAGCTCTCCGTAGCAGGGCATCCTGGTGAGCGGCGAGGAGGAAAAGAAGTTGGATGGGGTGAGGGACAAGGAGGGAACTTGATGGACACGGTGAGGATGGAGGGGTGAGGATGGAGAGGGGGGGGTGCAGGAGTGAGGGAGGAGTGATGAGGGAGGGGGGGAGAGGGGGGAGGGGGAGGTCAAGGGTAAGGCCAGACTCCAGGGTGGCTCCAGCAATCCTCAGAGCCAAGATTCTGAGCACCTGGATTCTGGAAAACAAGAACCCAGCCAGCCTTCTCCAAAGGGCAGCCAGACCCGATATTCTGGAATGTTTCCCCTCCCGGGAATTCCTGGAGATTCCTCTCTAACAGGATCAGGTCCCGGAGCCCACTGGGCAGAGTCAGGTGAACCGTGTTCCGTTTAATCACCATCACGGACTTCACTGCAACCTGCAAACACCTGGGAGGGGCTGTAACGGGCGCACCCAGCCCCAGTCCTAGAGCCTGGCTCCCCAGCGCCTGCGACCTTACGGGGGTGTGTGGGGAGGCAGGCGGCAGGCAGGATCGGGGTCCGGAGACCCTGGGTCACAGGGTTTGGGCTGGGACTGACCAGTGAGGGTACATAATGGGGCCATTCTGGGATGCCCTGTGTCCTATTACTCTCTAGAGCCCGGAAGCCAGCAGACTGCCAAGAAGCCAGCCGGGGGTGGGGTTGGGGGTGTGGCGAGGACTGGGGAGGCGAGGGGGGCCCTCGGGCCTTACTCTGAGCCCGAGTTCCTGCTGGAACCCGGAACAGCAAATAACGCAGGAGGGCTGCGCCCTACATCCCGGGGGCTCTGATTCGGGGAGCAGGAAAATGATGGGCTTCCAAAGTGGGGGGTGGGGGAGAGGCGGAGCGCCCAGCCCAGGAGCCCCGCAGGGGCCCCGCTCGGGCATCACTGGGTCTCAGGGTCTGGCATCTGCTCCAGCAGCATGTCCTCCTGGCCGCCCGGCCTGCTGCGGGGGACAGACGGACAGACGGTTTGCTGGGAACCGCCGCTCTCAGCGCCCGGGGCAGGGCCTGGGCGGGAGGTTCAGGATCCCTGGGGGCGCTGCCTATTCCCCCACTCCGTCTACCGTCACCCGTTGCCCCACCAGTGCAGCCTTTGTGGGTGGAGGGGGCTGGCGCGGGCCCACCCCCGCCCCACTTTGCTTTCTGCCCCTGGGTACAGCGGGGAAGGGAAGCGGGGTCCCGGAAGTGTCCGCACTTGCCTGTATGTGATAGACGATGCTCCAGAAGGTGGAATCCGAGGCCTTGTACCGGTCTCCAGGGTACAGCTGCCACATGACGGGGAGCCGGAGGGGCCCCAGCTGGCTGGGGGCACGGCCTGGCCCAGGGGCACGTCTTCCTGGCGCATCAGCACCTGGAAGCTACCCTCCGTCTGGGGAGAAGATCGGGTGACGCCGGGGCGTGAGCTCTGTGGTGAGGCTCCACGGCACCCCCGTCCCACGCTGGGGATTGCAGTCCAGAAACGGGCAGGTTCTTCCAAGTTCGGGCGGGACAACGAGGAGCTCGTTACTGGGGAGGGGGACCTCCAAGGCCACACGCGGCAGCGCTTAGGCACCTGCCAGAGCTGTACCAAGCAGTGTTCCGAGGGCCATGTGGTGCCAGGGATTCAACCAGGGTCAGCTGCGCTTTGGGGATAGGGGTGGGGTGGTGGTCACGCCCCATGGTGCTCAGGACTTACTCCTGGCAGGGCTCCAGCGGGCTCCACGGGATGTGAGGGATCAAATCCAGGTTAGCTGTAGGCAATGCAGGTTCCCTAGCCCACCCACTGTCTTATCTCTTTGGCCCCAAGGCAAGCACCTTCACCTCTCCCTGGCCACCAAGGGTCCAATTTGTCATGCCAAGTTTCCAGTGGCTTGGGTTTTGAACTTCCTTTAGGATGGGGGACCTGGGAACCATATGCAGTGGGCTGCATTGAACCCAGGTGCCACGCAAGGCAAGGCCCTACCTTGACCTATCTCTCCGCCCCACGGGGACCTCTTCAAATACTAACGTCTGATTTAAGGAACCTGAGCGGCTGCCGTGTGTACGAGGCACAGGCTTTAGGCACGGGATTATTCCCTCTTTATAGCTAGGACCCAGCCCAGAAGAGTCGTCTTCCACCCAGGACTGTTCTTGGGGCCCCCCACGCCATCCTCTGGCCACCACACCTTGCCGTTGGCCACCCGCCTCGGCTCGGCCTGGAGTCAAGTGCTTCCATCTGTGGGCACCTCCCGCCCGGGCAGGCCCCTGCCCTCGGCCTCTCCCGGCTACCACCCCAGCGGCTCTGTGGCTGCGGCCCACCCCTGCCTCCTCCAGCGCCTTGGCCGGCTCAGAGTTCACCTGGTCCATCCCAAAGGCTGGCTGGGGAGGGTGATGCCCGCTGCCCACCGGTCCGGCCCCAAAGCTGAAGTACCTCATTGATTACGGGCAGCCAGGTTCGCTGTTTCTCGTCCACGTACACAGCCTTATCCCAGATCCACAGGCGGTCGGGTGCGAGGGCATGTGCTTCCTGGAGGCTCGGACCTCGCTCATGGCGCCAGTGGTGTCCCAGACGAGAGGGCCGGGCGGCTGGGGCCACTGGTCGATAGCGGGATGCAGGGCGGCGATGCTTTAAAGCCGGAGACGTGCAGGTGCCCCCAGTGGCGGGCGGGAGGAGGGCAGCTGGCGGGGTAGGTTCGACGGAAGGGGCGTGGTACCAAGCGGGTGGGCGGAGGCGCGAGCTGAGCGGTCGTGGTACAAAGCAGGTGGGTGGAGCGTGGGCTGAGGAGGCGTGGCATCAAGCCGGGTGGGCGTGGTGCCAAGTCTAGTGGGCGGGCGCTGGTGGGCGGGGCGCAAAGCTCCTTTAGGGTCTAGCCAGGCGCACAAGCCTAACCCCCATCTGAGACCCTGGCAGCAATCTGGGGTGCAAACCAGCCTTCCAGACTCAGAGTTTCTTCGCCCCCACTCCCACCCCACCCCAGACAGCCACACTCGCGCCTCCTGCTTGCAGCTGAAGGAGACAACTGGGAGGTCCGTAAGTCTGGGCCTGAGCTCTGGACCCGTCTGCTGAGTCGGCAGCGTGTTTGCTGCTGGTAGGACGCCTAGGCGTGCGTTGGGACCAGCCACCCTCTCGCCAGCCCTGAGCCCTTGGGGCTCTAGGAGGTCCCCACCAGCGGCTCCATACCCAGAATCAGAATCAGCTGAACACTGAGTGGGTCCAGGCTGTTAGTTTGGGTCAGAACCAATTTTCTTGGCATAAGTTAACGCTTCAGCCCTGGGCACACCCCTTATTCCCCCCGCCCCCCAGACATGCGTTGTCCAGGACTTTGATGATGCTGTGGTCTTCCAATAGCTGTTGGGAAATATGGTGGTAAAGAAACTCGGCTCTGAATTCATTAAGGAAAGCATCGTTCAGAACCAACACTCAAAAGACCTTCCCGCTGCGCTGCTCCGCCTGTCCGCCTCCCAGGCTGGGTGCAGCTCAAGGTCTTCCTCTGCCTCTCTGGGGCCTCTGGCTCCTTGCTTTCCCTCTTTCTCCCTGTCTCCCTTCTCTTCCCTCCTGCTCTTTCCCGCTCTCCTCCTATTTCCTAAATAAAATTATTTCTTAAATCACAGCCTTTCCCTTGAACCTAAGTGGGGCAGATTTGAAAAGCCTCTGGATTATGGGATCAAACTGTCTCGCTGTAAATTACAGCAAAATGAGAAAAACAGTTTCACTCATTTTCACCAGCACATACCCATTAAGGCAATTAAGAAACTAGAAGACAATGAAAAGCACGTGCACCGATCGCTGGGTCTCGCTGAGGTCTCGCTGAGGTCTCGCTGCTCCAGCGTCGCACCTGCTGGCAAGTTGTTGCCCCTCCTGGACCCTCTGCTGCCTTCCTGGCGGCGCATTTAGAAAGTCCCTTGCCGTCCTTTGAAATGTCACCTCGACTCGGAGGCGCCCAGTCCCTGGGTGTGGGCAGCCGGGTGGGTGTCTGTACCTCTGGCCTTTCCCTTCAGGGGTCAGTGTTTTGTATCTGGGCTGGCTGCTTTCCAGGTGAGTTCTCTGCATGTGATTCTTGGTTCCAAACCTGGGTCGCACTGGAAGGAGGCTAAGGCAGGAAAGTGCTTCACTGGGAGTTTCCGTTTTTAGCACAGTGGGTAAGGCTCTTACTTTGCATGGGGTTGACCCAGCACCGTGTGTGATCCCCTGAGCCCCACCAGGAGTGACCTCTGAGCACAGAGTCAGGAGTAAGCCCTAAGCACAGTCGGGTGTGGCCCAAGATTAACAGTAAAAGTGGTATACCAGGGGCCAGAGCGATAGTACAGCAGGGAGAGTGTTAGCCTTGCACACGGCCAAGCTAGGTTCCATCCCACCCCATATGGTCCTCTGAGCACTGCCAGGTGTAATTCCTGAGTGTAGAACCAGGAATAACCCCTGAGTATCACCAGGTGTGATCCCAAAAGCCAAAGTAAATCAATAAAAAATGGGCCGACCAAGGCAGCCTATTGTGGTAAGAGCAGGGGCTACATGGGAGCCTGTGTGGTCTCTGGCCACCTCGTTGACGGTCTTAGGACCTAGCATGCCACCAGATGTGGCAAATTTATTAGCTCTCAGACTGCGCAGAGCCTCCAAAGGTAAGACTCAGCCCTGGGGTGGCCGCTCAGCTCTGGCCTCCAGATGTTCTGAAAGAGTCTCTTCATGCTGACCAGCAACACACCTCGCTTCTGGGCAGCACGGGGACAGGAAGTGTCCTGCAGAATGAGATGAGGGTGACAGGAGTTAGGGGGAAGCTGCTTCTGAACATTTCCTGGAGTGGGCAGCAGTGGCCACTGCGTGGCCTCAGAGAAGGGGTGTCTCTCTGCCACTGGGTCTGCCCTTGGGGCTCAGCCCTCTCAACCTGGCTTTGAATCTCCTGTTCACTTTCTAAACCTGCAGATCAAGGCTTCATGCAGATGTGGCGCAAAGCAAGGGAGGAGGGTGGGGTGGGGGTTACTCCCAGCTCTGTGCTCAGGGACTTCTGGAAGTTCCCAGGGGACCATATTGTGCTGGAAATTGATCTGGGGTTGGCCAAATGCAAGGCAAGCACCCTACCCCTGTACTATCTCTTCAGTCCCCACAAAGCAATTATTTTGATTGTCTTGGGCAGGTGTGTGGCTGGGGTTGGGGGCGGGCCTACCCTGTAATGCTCAGGGCTTCCTTCTGACTCTGTGCGCTGGGATCACGCCAGTGGTGCTTGGGGGATCATACCTGCTGCAGGGACTGAACTTGGGTCCGTTGAGTTGCAAGACAAATACCTTAGCTGCTCAGTGGTCTCACCAGCTCCCGTGTTGACTCATTTTTGTAGATTCTTTCACTCTGCTTTCCTCTCTTGACCTGGGTACAGTTTTTGGTTGCGCCTCTGTCCTTTGGGTGCTGCGGATCAGTCAGACACAGCACCCATTCGTTTCAGCAGATTGGGCGCTGGGGAGCTCTTTGGGGAGCAGGTCACTGCTCCTGGGGAGGATGAACATCCGTGGGGCAGGGACAGAGGTGAGTACGTGCCGAGGGGAAAAGGCTCTGCTCTGTGCAGGAACAGAAAACAGGGACACTGAAACGATTCCTGAGATCAATACCCACACCACCACTAGGGTCTGTTTTCAGAGGAGACTCAGGGACAATGTGGGGTCTGGGCGATATCACAAGACACTGGACAGCGAGCCTCCTGCTGGGACATCATCTTAGCCCACTGGGAAACACCGTTGTGCTCTGCCAATTAGTCTGTGACCACCTTGATCATGCACGTCTCGAATCACTGGGGGCTTGGCCGTCGCAGCCCCTGAGCCACAGACGTGGGTGAAGATCCAAGCATATGACTCTCTAGGCCCCTCTGCAGAGTGGAGGTCAGGGCCCCCAGTGGAATTCACTTTACCGAGCGTTGGGAGCCCATGGGCCAGAGGGGGTTACCGAGGCGCCTGTGATCTGGCACCTTCTCGTAGGGGTAATGGGCCGTGACATTCGTGTCTTGGGACTCTGAGAATCAAATCAAGGTTTTCCCTAGACCTCTGGAGCCCTACCTTATAATAGGATTCTCCCAGGGTGCTGGGTGGGTGCATGAAACTTCTCAGGGGACAGTCAGGAAAGAGGAATGGTGGGCCTTGACCCCTATCTCCACCAGATTTCTCCGTGACACAGAGTTGATGTTCCTCTGACATAGTGTTCTGGGTTATTTTCCATGGAAATCACTTCTTGGGCCAGAGAGATAGAACAATGGGTGAGGCACTTGCCCTGCATGTATCTGATCTGGGTTTGCTCTTGGACATCACATAGTATCCCCTGAAGCAGGGATGATCCCCGAGACAGCCAGGAGTCAGCACTGAGCACAGTTAACCCAAAAACAAGAACAAAAACAAACAGAGGGAAAAAGAAGAGAGCATGGAGCGATAGTACGGTGTTAGGCAACTGCCTTGCAAGCAGCCAACCCAGATTTGATCCCCGGCATCCCATATGGTCCCCAAGCACTGCCGGGAGCAATTCCTGAGTGCAGAGCCAGGAGTAACCCCCTAAGCATTGCCGGGCGTGACCCCAAAACAAAAACAAAAGGAGAGCTAGCCCTGTAAAAGATAGCATTTTCCTTAGAGATTAGTGAGGGTGCACATTAAAGATTGGTCACTTGGTCACTTGATCACTTGAAATCCCATTATTCATTGATTTGCTCAAGCGGGCACCAGTAACATTTCCATTGGACCCTATCACATGCCAATGTAGCCCAATGGCATCTGGTTGATTCAGGAATATGAAGAGCCTCAAACTGTTCCTTCAGGGTCTTGACATTAAAGCTAAGAAAATATTTTCCCTTGAATAACATCACTCAGAGTTTCTCCCTCCCTGGCCACAGTGTGTTACCCAGAACCAGCACCTTACTCCCTACCATGATACCGCTCCTAAACTTAAAGGCGCAGCTGCCCCCTTGGCTCTGTCTTTCCCTGGCCTGAGCACGTGCCCCTCATCACTACCGTTTGGGAAGGGTGAGGACCTCTTGTCAGTTTCTGCTGCACAACACCTGAGAACCCAGGGGCTGGTGGTACTTCCTGGCATAAGGTATATTGAGTTGGGTCTTGGCACAGCCGCAGCATCTTTGCTAAATCTGAGTCATTTTAAGGCTGGTTTTTCCACAGTGGAAAGTCATTCCCACCCCTCTTGTTTTTCTCTCTCTCTTTACTGATTGCCAATAAAGCCAATTATTCCAACAATGAGGTGGGATTATTTAGAAACAAACAGCAGCAGAGAGGGCAGAAGGGGAAGTGTGCTCAGGGTGAGACTAACAAGTCCCTAATTCCACGCAGGTGTGTCCCCCCCTTTAATTCCTCTAAATGGGGAGATGATGGCCTCGTTTTTGTGGGTGCCACAGGTAGGCTGCATCCTGCTCTCTGCTGGTCTGTGTATGTGTGGTGCCTCCTAGCCTTGCCACTGTCCTGCAACAGGACTTGTATCAGGGTTGAACTATGTTCTCTCTCTCTCTCTCTCTCTCTCTCTCTCTCTCTCTCTCTCTCTCTCTCTCCCTCCCTCCCTCCCCCATCCCTCTCCCCTTCTCTCTCTCTCCCCCTCTCCCTATCTGTCTCCCTCTCTCTCTCTCTCTCCCTCCCCCTCTCTCATTTCTAGTGCTTGTTAAAATGCCTTAAATAACAGGGACCACCGGTGGCAGTTTCTAGTCTATTGTTACTGTGTTTACTAAGGAGGGTGACGGTGATGTGTCTACAGACGTCAGATTTCATGCTGTACATGAAATTGCTGCAATGGAATAAATGCAGGCCACTTACACAAAACTGTAAGTTGACCTGGTAGGCAGGATGTCGGCCCAATTTGAGGAGCTGAGCTTTCTTCAGCTAAAGGGCTAGTGCAGGAGGTAAGGAACTTGCCTTGTATGAGGCTGCAGTGGTCACGGCCCTGCTTTGAAGCCCCCAGTGGTCCTATATGGTCTCCTGAGCACAGAGCCAGGAACAGCTCCAGAGCAGTTCTGGGTGGAGCCCAGCCCTCCCCTCTGCCCATGGCCCCCAGAGAAGAAGGAGGCGGGTCAGAAGTGGCGTGTGTTTGTAGATCTGGGCTTCTTGAACTCTACCGGGCAGTTGCGTGTGTGTCTTTGCTCTTCCTCTGGGGCTGGGGATGTAACTGAGGATAGAGGCGGCACTTTTCATCTCTGACTCTGCCAAAGTAAAACAAAACTACATAGGTCTGGAACAGAGTCAACAAGAGTCTTCACTTCCTGTCTGGCGACCCCCTGAGAGAGGGAGACCACTCTCTAAATGCGTCTTCACATACCAGGTGGATGAGGGACTCTGCTCCCAGATCCTAGGTCACCCCTTGATATCTCTTGAGCACCCAGGCAGTGTTCAGGGCTTACTCCTGGCTCTGTGTTCAGGGATTACTCCTGGTGGGGCTTGTCACGGATCGAACCCAGGTCAGCCATGTGCAAGGCAAGTGCTCGACCTGCTGTATTGTTGCCCCAGCCCCACATATATGTCTGTATGTGTATATATCGGCAGAGCCTGGCAAGCTACCCATGTCGTATTTGATGTGCCAAATCCCAGTAACAATTATAGACCTCATTCCCATCACCTGATGGAATGATTTGAGGCTCTTCATGTTCCTGGAGCGAACAGATGCCCTGGGCTAAACTTGCTTGTGACAGGACATATGGAGATGTTACTGGTGCCCGCTCGAGCAAATCGATGATGAACGGGGAAGACAGTGATACAGTGATACAGTTCATGGTTTGGAATTTTTGTTTGTTATTTTTAGCACTAAACAGTTTTTTATGGGTTACTTCTTCAAATGTTGTCTTTTTCGTGCTTTTCTTCTTTTGTAAGTTTTATGAAATCGTTTCATCTTATAAATACATGCCCCCGATGTCTTATATTATTTCTGTTCTTTTCTGTCTTGCAGCTGATATGTCCTGGGAGACCGCCTTAGTTGGATTTTTTCAGTTCAATAATGTGCTCTTTACTGGAATTCATTATGTGACTTAGCTTGCCTACTGAGTTTTGCACTCAGGGAATTATATTTTTATTTCCACAATATTTTGGTGAGTGACAGACAAGTCAGAAACACCATTAAGAGTATATGAGGAGAAAATAGAACATTTCTATGACTTTGGGGAAGGAATGCTGTTAAATGATGGTACAAGATTCAAAATTAAAAAATGGAAAAGATAAGTTTAAAAATATGCTCAGCAGAAGATAATAAGGAAAGGAAGTGCCTGGTCTCCCCTCCCGCCTGCCCCGCCTGATTTGAGCATGTCTGTTTCCTCAAACTCCAGATTCTTTGCAAAGATTTGAAAATGGATGCAGAGTTTATGACAGGGAAGAGTGGGAGTATGAAAGGATCTGGTCAAAGGAGAAAGAGCAGGACAGACAGCCCGACTGCAGGAGCAGCCCCCTCTCCTGGGAAGGGGGAGAAACATGCCCAGTGGAAGGCTCAGATCAGGAGCAGCAACACAAGTTCACCCAACGGCCCAAGGAGCAGAGTCTCAGGATGTCATGGAAAGGAGCCTCAGGAGGAACATGCAGAGACATGATACACAGACTCAGACACACACAGATACACGGGCACACATAACACAGACACACATAACACACAGACACAGACACACATAACACAGACACACAGACACACATAACACACATACACACAGACACACATAACACAGCACACATAACACAGACACACAGACACACAGCACACATAACACACAGACACACAGACACACATAACACACAGACACACATAACACACAGACACACAGACACACATAACACACAGACACACATAACAGACAAACAAAGACACACAGATACATATAACACATAGAGAGACACAGATACAGAGACAGACTCACAGAGATACACAGATATAAAGGCACAGAGATGCAGAGACACACAGACACAGAGACATACAGACACAGAGATAATACAGAAACACAGAGACACAATCAGACAGACACAGACACACACAGACACAGATACAGACATGCAGACGCACAGACATACAGAGACATAGAGACACACTCAGCGTAGACCAACCATATTCAGGAGCTCAACTCCACATATGTGTCGTGTGGCTGCATTTTGCTCAGCAGGTCCTGAGAAAGAAGAGCTGAGCCCTGGTCTTCTCTAAAGGAGCTCTGAGCCCCAGCAGTAAAGACTAGCACAGCACAAGGGCTGAAGAACTGAATGGCGGGGAGGGTGCTGGCCTTGCATGCAGACAGCCCAGGTTCGAGTCCCTGGTACTTTCTAAGGTCCCTTGAACCCAGCAGGAGTGATCCAGGAGTACTGCGTGGTGTGGCACAAAAACCAAAAAATTAAAAATAGCACAACACAACCCAGCCTTTAGAGAGCAAAGTGGACTTGCCCAGACTCAAGATACTCTCCAAGCTAGGGAACCACTTCACGGAGAGCAGCAGGGGCTTGGGTTGGAACACAGAGGTAAAATGTGCACTGAGTAGTGCTCGGAGGTAAAAAGACACACCAGGCTTCCACCACTTACTACCCACGTGTACGCATGCGCTACGGTAAGGGCGCTCTTGGCACCGCCTACACCGCCCCCAAGATGCCTGCCTGCCTGGCGGCATTTGATCAAGTCTTGTTTTTAATCTTTGCCAATGAAGTCAGGAGTGTCTCAGGTCTGTGTGTATAAAGCGTAAGCCCTGGGCTCTGTGCAGGGCCCCTTTGAGATCACATACACCAGTGGAGCTTCGTGGACAGGAAGCCGCCCAAAACCTGAGCAGAGCGCATCTGAGCT
>JAJIBD010013828.1:0-37500 GCA_021461705.1 Cryptotis parvus
GTTGCAAACCTGCTGAACAGTCATCCTTTCTCATTGCTTTGAATAATTGCATAAATATTTTGGTGAACATGCTCTGCTCTAGAAATTTTGACTTGTTCTAAGGATCCAACAATGAGCAGAAACATTCGCTCTTACATTGGGAGCTCTGAACTGTTATTTGTTTTGGAAAGGTGTTGTGCAGTATATGGTAATACAATCATATTTAAAAAGAAATGGAGAACCTAATCAGATGGATCAGGGCAGTTTTCTAAAAAAAGTATTTTTTTGAGAATTTTACTTGTAAATTTATTACTAACATCAATATTATAGTCCACATTTAGGTTTAATTGTTCTAAAAATTTTATACATTTAATTACTAAAGATATGACAATGGTAGAACATAAGAACTCTATTTTGATATTTCAGTGGGATAAAGCCTTATAGAGTCCTAGTCAAGAAAAGATACTCTTTTTATGAAGAAATGTTATCTTACTTTAATGAGGTAACCTATTCAAATAAGACACAAATCTGATAACCAATAAGGAGATATATCTCATCTAATATAGTATCTTAACAAAAAGCAACGGGAGAATCAAAATCACAATAACTATGCTTACTATTTATTCAGTATTGAAACTGCTCAAGGCCTGATATAACTTGGACCTCAAAGAATCACACCCTCAAATAAAATCTATAATCTACTAATATGGAAGTCTGGGACAGCTAATGTCCAGAAATTGAGAGAAAATAGTTTCCTGATGACTATAGAAGTCTAGCTATGAAAATGGTAAGGGAAACTGGAAGCACATACCTAATTAAGATTAAAATAAATAGCAACAACCAAAAAAAAATACCCAAACTGGTCTAAGGTGATGCTCAAGAATTAAACTGCCTTGAAAGAGGTTTAGTTTTCAGCAGCCTGAAGCAAAATATTGCCAGCATAAGAAGTGCTTTAGAAAACAGATCTTGAAGAATATGCTAGAATGGAGGGATTCAGGACAACAATTTTGCCTCAGATGCTCAAAGTCTAACTGACAGTAAAGAAAGATATTGTTGTAAAACTGAAAGACCAGTACATAAATGCTCTCCGTGTGTCTGCAACGAAGATTAGCTTCTTTTCACTTCATTCCACCCCCTCAACTCATATGTACATATTTTTCACCAGAGTACATATTTTTCAGAGTTGAAAGCTTAACAAAAAAGATACATACATGTTTATATTGATGGGTGGAAGAGTCCAGCTGTGTTCAACTTCATTCTTGGTCTTTTACTTCTCAAAATCTAAATTCTCATTTTACAAAGCAATGGCCTTAAGATAGGAATATGTTGTTAGTAGCCTTTTGAGGCTAGTCAGTGCTACTATACAACTTTGCAAGTTGTATAGCGTACTCTATAATCCGGCAAGGGAAGGAAGCAGAGAGAAAGAGAAAGTGAGAAAAGAGATAAAGAACCCGCCAGAGGCAGGCCAGGGGGAGGGGAGAGGGAATCAGGACATTGGTGGTGAGAAATAGGCACTTGTGGAGGGATGGGTGCTGAACACTGTATGACCGAAACCCAAATATAAACATCGTAATTGTATATTTCATATGTGGTGTAATAAAATATTTTTTAAAAATGACAAATTTAAGTGTAAGAAAGCAATTTTTAATCCAGGTGATGTAAAAATGTAAAAGAGTTTAGCCAGTCAATGAAGTATTCCCAAGAAAAACTTGAAACCACCTGAATGGAACCCTAGGATGTTTTCAAATTCCACCTCTCCTACAAGTTTCACTTTAGCTTCTAATCTTTGAGAAGTTTTCCTGAACTCCATAGTCCAAATTGAAGAACCACTTGCTCTTCTGAACTCACTGATTCTGTTTCTGTACATTTTATTGTAATATTTACACGGAATTTTTGACCTCATTCCCACTTGACCTGATGGAATGGTTTGAGGGCTCTTTATGTTCCTGGAGGCAAGCAGATGCCCTTGGGCTCTACTAGTATGAGACAGGACATATGGAGATGTTACTGGTGCCCGCTCTAGCCAATTGAAGATGAACGGGAATACAAAGTGATACAGTGATATATACACACATACAAATATGCATACATACATATATGTATGCATATACATACATACCTGATATATACATACATACATATATGCATGTATGTATATATATCTTGTTGGTTTCCATATTTTATATATTCCATTACAAATATATATATGGAAAATATGGGTAAACCAACCTGATTAATGTAGAAAGGAAAATAGCTGATTAAAAAGTAAAGTACAGAAGGTCAATGTGTGGAGATGTGGACTGGCGAATAGTACCTAAGAATCCCTTAGACAAGCCTTATATATATATAGCCTGGTGCCCGCTCGAGCAAATCGACGATGAACGGAAGACAGTGATGCAATGATACTCTTTTTTTTTTTGCACTTTTTTTTTTGTATAGGGGGGGGGTCTTCCCTCTCGTCAGAACTCCACCCAGCAGACCAGCCTATCACAGCCCGGTTGCGCAGCCGCTTTGCAGCAGCGCAGTTTATCAATAAATGCTGACTTAGAGATGACGATAAGAGTATGCACCTGCACGGCAGAGCCTGGCAAGCTACCCGTGTTGTATTTGATATGCCAAATACCAGTGGCACAATCATAGACCTCATTCCGAATGGACTGAGGCTCTTTATGTTCCTGGAGCAAAGCAGATGCCCCTTGGGCTCTACTAGCATGAGACAGGACATATGGAGATGTTACTGGGGCCCGCCTCGAGCAAATCGATGATGAACGGGAAGACAGTGATACAGTGATATATATACATATACATATGTATGTATATATACATATATGCTTATATACATAATACATATTATATACTATATTATTTAATGTATTAATATATTATTTAATATGTTTAGCAATTTAGTTTGGGAATCACAACTGGTGATGCTCAGTCTTACTCTTGGCTCTCTTTGCTCAGGGATCACACCTTGAGTGGTTCTGGGAACCAAATGCCATACCAAGAATTGAACCAGGTCGGTTATGTGTGAGGCAAGTGTCATTCCTTGTCACCCCCTCTCTGATCCCATTTCCTTAATTTTGATCCTCAGGGCATTATGGTGATATTATCTTTTATGCTTTTTCAATTGTATCTGTGTGGGGGAGGCACTTGCTTTAAGGGTTTTAGAATACTTATGCATCTAGTTTCTAGAAGAAGTTAACATTAGTTAAATATATGTGTACATGCACTCATGAATGCATACATGGTCTTGGTCAGTTGAGGCTGGACGACACCAGTCTGTATGTCTAGGCAGAGGTGACTGCAGCAGCACAGTAGATACTGTATTATTGACTTTTGTAAAAAGCAGAAGATTCCCGCTTGTTCACCCTCATTAAATGGAGTGATCAAGACTCCCCCTAAGGATCTTGGAGATGGATGGAGTGGTCAGGAAGAGATGATATTATTTACAGTGCTTTGAGAACATTCTTCTTTACCTAATAGGTATTAGATTGCATACATTGTTCTCAAGGAAAAAAACTCTCTAAATAGAATGTGCTGAGTTCTGTTTGATAAAATGTTCTTGGAAAGAGAATTCACTTTAGCTAACCTCCGGGTAGAAGAATCTTTCAAGAGGAACCTTTCATACAATGTGTTACATGCACCCCAACCCCAAGTTTAGAATTGACACAGTAGACCAATTTATCACAAATTATTCTTGCCTTACCCTCATGCCTTCCAACATTTCCATTTTCAACGTCTTCCCACCTTCTTTATCACTGTCTATCACTGTCTTCCTGTTCATCATCGATTTTGCTCAAGTGGGCACCAGTAACATCTCCATATGTCCTGTTTCATGCTAGTAGAGCCAAAGGGTATCTGCTTGCTCCAGGAACATAAAGAGCCTCAAACCATTCCATCAGGTCATGGGAATGAGGTCTATAATTGTTACTGGTATTTGGCATATCATACTCCTGTAGTCACTGCTGATCTCCCGAGCACTGCCCATATTCATTAATGGGATATAAATATATACCAGTGTTCTACTAAGTGTGAGAAATGGTAATGCCAGACTAGATCTCAGCATTGAATATACATGATAAAACCTGAATGTCTGTAGGGCAAGCCACATGTGGGGAGGAGGGGAGGAAAAGTACCTGATATAGAGGTGGAAGGGAATGTGGGGGCATTGGTTGTGGGAATGGGGCACTGGTGGAGCAACAGGTGCTGGAACACTGTGTGAATAAAACCCAATTATGAAAATCTAAAGATATACATGGCCTAAATCATTTAATTTTTCAACTTCTGATCTGATAATAAAGGTTTCAGCAACCTTTAAAAACCTTTGAAAGCAAAGGTTGAAACCAATGACTATTTCTTAGACCGAAATTTTATTCACCAAAAGCATTAGCTCTACTATAACTTGATACTTCAACTGTAATTTAGAGGGGGGCAGCAGGCACGGATATACTGGGCCTCAGCGGCTGGCACTTGGGGCTCATCCCTGGCAATACAGAAAACTTTCATATTTTGGTCGTGCTGCACGAAAACCAAGTGCCTCACCAGCTGTACTATATCTCTGCACATTCCCCAACTTAAAATGTAAAACCTACAAAAGTCAGGTCTGCCAATGTGATGATGATTCACATAACTTATTTTATCTATGTCAGCCCTGAGCATCACCAGGCATAGCCCAAAACACAAAAAAAGGAACAAAACTGAAAGAGACATCCATCAATCTGAGAAGGCTGCAGAACCTATAAAGTCCTTAGTGGGTGGTGGTGCATGGCTGTTCTTTAGTTGGTGGAGCGATTTGTCTGGTTAATTCGGATAACGAACGAGACTCTGGAATGCTAACTAGTTACCACGACCCCCGAGTGGTTGGCATCCCCCAACTTCTTAGAGGGACAAAGTGGTGTTCAGCCACCGGAGATTGAGCAATAACAGGTCTGTGATGCCCTTAGATGTCCGGGGGCTGCAAGCACGCTACCTTCTTTTATATTTTTTAAAATTTCATTTTAACTGTTTGTTGGTTGTGACTGATTGAGGCTCATTTAAAATACAGCTAATGGCGGTTTGCCATGTACCTAATTGCAGTAGCACACCCATTACCAATTTACAATTATCACCACTTTTTTAAAATTTTCACTTCCTCAACCTCCTTGCACCCAATCTCTTTATTTATGCCAGGCTATATCAATTTTCTTTCAAGTAAAAATTAATATAAACATACTAAATTTCTGTTGAATATAACAAAGGACATTTCAAGGAGTTTCTAGTACTCATTTATAAAGAAAAGTATGATAAAGAAAGTTCTGGTTATAAATGGGGGAAACGTACAGTCATAGGAAAGCAGCAGGAGAATCTAATTGCTTGAACCTCTCCTCTTCTCTGTGTTTCCTTTCTGCATTCTAGGCAAAGTATCAGAACGCAGAGCATTTTTGTTCAACATAAGCAGCAATATGATCTTAGTTGCCGATGCCAATCTAGAAGATATTCAACTAGGCTTGATTTAAAGAAAGGCCCAGTCATCAACAAGAGTGATCAGCTCAAAAAATATTTTTTGTACACTTGCCAAATTGCGTACTCTGTGCTTGACACTAGAAATACAGAGAGATAAAGAAACTATTGTCCTTGTGTTGAAGTATCTTATAATTTAGTATGGGACTCAGACATGGCACAAAAATGGTAACAGCAGCAAGAGAGACAGCATGAGAAGGCAGAAAGCCTCATCTGTCTCAGGGTAGGAAAAGAAGGAAAGATTTTGTACAGGATTAAAACTTAGTCTTACACAGTTCACAGAATGGGAAAGAATATTCACCCAATACTCATCTGATAAGAAGTTAATACCTGGGATATATCAGGCACTGGTAGAACTTTACAAGCAGAAAACAGCCAACCCCATCAAAAATGGGGAGAAGAAATGAACAGAAACTTCAACAAGGAAGAAGTTCGAATGGTCAAAAGGAATATGAAAAAATGTTCCTCATCACTAATAATCAGAGAGGTGCAAATCAAAACAACAATGAGATATCATCTCACACCACAGAGACTGGCACATATCCAAAAGAGCAAGAATAACAAGTGCTGGCATGGATGCGGAGAAAGGGGACACTCATTCACTGTTGGTGGGGGAATGTCGACTGGTACAGCCTTTTTGGGAAACAATATTTCCTCCTCCTCGTCCTCCTCCTCCTCCTCCAAAGACTAGAAGTTGAACTCCCATTTTACCCAGCCATGGAACTTCTGGGAATGTACCCTGGGAAGCCAAAAACACACAGCGGAAACACCATTCCTACTTTTATGTTCATAGCAGCACAATTCACAATAGCCAGAATAGGGGAAAAAAAGAATGCCGGAGAACTGATGACTAGATAAAGAAACTGTGGTACATCTACACAATGGAATACTATGCAGCTGTTAGGAAAAATGAAGTTATGAAATTCATGATGGACATGGAGAGGATCATGTTGAGTGAAATTAGTGGAAGGAGAGAGACAGATATAGAATGACTGCATTTATTTGCATTACATCACTTGATCACTTGACATCCCGTTATTCATCGATTTGCTGGAGCGGGTGCCAGTAACATTTCCATTTGACCCTATCACGTGCCAGTGTAGCCCAATGGCATCTGCTTGCTTCAGAATACTAAGAGCCTCAATTCGCTCATTCAGGGTCTTGAAGAAGAAAAAGTCTGACCATCTTGTAGGTGGGTTGCCATGTGATCTTTTGACATCACGTGGGATTCAGTGAGTAATTCCTCTAGTCCATTGGTTGTCTTCAAATCGCATTACATGTACAGCCCATCTGATTTTCGATGCCTTGGCAAACGAGACAGCGTCCCTGACTCTGGAACAGCGATGGGGTTGGAACTCCAGATTCCTTCTTTCACTTGAGTGAGCATGATATTCCAAGCATAGCTCTTTGGATTCCTCTTTTGGGAGACCCGAATAGCATTCTCATCATGCATTCTTAGGGCCCAGGGCTCTGAGGCGTATGTTAATGCAGGGTGAACGGGTGAGTCGAAGAGATGTGCCCAGAGCCGGAATTTCTTTTTTTTTTTTTTTTTTTTTTAGCTATTTCGTTAATGCCTTTGAAAGCATTCCATGCCGCTCTCTTCCTCCTGTGCAGCTCAGGTTTTAGGTCATTCATCATGTTGAATTCTTGACCTAGGTATACATAACTGCTGTATTCAGAGATGTCTGTTCCATTGAGAGTGAATGGGGCCTCTGGAACTAGTTCATTTCTCATGAACATAGTTTTGTTGAGATTCAGCTGTAGACCTATCTTTCCACATTCTTGGTCAAAGTCAGCCAGTATTTGTGCTGCTTGGCTCATATTTGGTGTTATTAGAGCGATGTCATCAACGGAGCAGAGATGCCGTGAGTTGCCGACCATCTATCTTCACTCCCATCCCATTCTAATTGTCGCATGATGTTCTCGAGGGTGGCGCTGAAGAATTTTGGTGAAAAGTATTACACCGCCGAACCCTCTTTTAACATCAATGATCACTTCCTTGTAGAATGGTAAGATCCTGGTGGTGAATCCATAATACAGCTCATGAAGGATCTTGATGTATTGGGTTCGAATACCCTGTTTGGCTAGGGCTTTGTTGACGGCTTCAATCTCCACAGAATCAAAGGCTTTCTTTAAATCAATGAATGTGAGACAGAGTGGCATCCTGAACCCTCTACAAACGTCAATGAGTTTGGTTACCATGTGGATATGGTCGATTATGCTGAATTTTTTGGACGCCAGCTTGCTCGCATGGTTGTCCTTCATCTAATGATTTGCCAATCCTGCTCAGGATGACTCGAGTGAACAGCTTGTAGATGACGGACAACAGGAAGATGGGGCGAGAGTTGCCAATGTCATGACTGTCTCTCATCTTGAACAGTAGAACTGTCCTGATGGTTTTCCGTTGGTAGGACACCTTGTATTCAGACAGGTAGTGTGTGAAGAGCCAAGCCAGTGTATTGATGAGTACTGACGGCAGATTCTTCAGGTGTTCAGGCCTAACTTTGTCTGGGCCTGGTGCTGTTCCCTTCTTTACCAACCAAATGGCATGTCGATTTCAGAAGGGAGAATTTGGGAATATCATATCTATCCTGAGGAATTTGGTATGTGGGCAGGTGGAAGTGGCTATCAAAGAGATCTCCGTAGAAGTCATGGATTGCATTACATAAGTTATATATATATATATATATATATATATATATATATATATATATCACTAGCACTGTCTTCCGTTCATCATCTATTTGCTAGAGCGGGCACCAGTAATATCTCCATATGTCCTGTCTCATGCTAGTAGAACTCAAAGGCATCCACTTGCTCCAGGAACATAAAGAGCCTCAAACCATTATATTAGGTCATGGGAATGACCTAATATAAATGTTACTGGTATTTGGCATATCAAATACAACACAAGCAGCTTGCCAGGCTTGTCGTGCGGGTGGCATGCTCTTGTAGTCACTTCTGAATAAAACAATTATTGATGAACCGCGTGGGCCGCTTAGCGGCGACGCCCGGCTATGATAGTCTGGTCTGCTGGGTGGAGTTGTGATGAGAGTGAAGTCTGGATGTGGAAAATTGGTGGCCCCCATGGAGTAGGGGGGTCGTCTGGCTTGTTGTGAGGCTCTGCTGGGGTGGCAGGCCAGGACTAGAACCCGCCATGCCTCCCGGGCGCCTCATGAGTGGCTGGGCACAGGGAGAGCAAGTAGTAGCTCTGCCCCATGTCTGAGAGTCTCTGGTTCAGCATACCTGGGCCGGATTGAAAAAAATAAAAACTGCTGCAGGGTGGGTGTCAATGATCCGGGCTGTGATATTCTGGTCTGCTGGGTGGAGTTGTGACAGAGTGAAGTCCGGATGTGGAAAATGGTGGCCCCCATGGAGTAGGGGTGGGGGTCGCCTGGCTTGTTGTGAGGCTCTGCTGGGGTGGCAGGCCAGGACTAGAACCTGCCATGCCTCCCGGGCGCCTCATGAGCGGCTGGGCACAGGGAGAGCAACCAGACTCTCAGAGCAGCTCTGCCCCATGTCTGAGAGTCTGGTTCAGCAAACCTGGGCCGGATTGAAAAAATATATATATATATATAATGATATATATCATTATGATATACATATTATGATATATAGACATATTATGATACCAATATCCAAGGTGAGGCAAAACGTGGATCAGGAGGTCTTGTCAAAGGTGGAAAGTACCACAAACGTGTGTGTCAGAGGTTAGGTAAAACAGAGAAGGTAACAGTGTGCCAATAATTATTGAAAGTGCTATTATCCACATAGAACTGAGCAAAAAGCTACACATGACAACCTCTAAGTATATGTATTACAATCCACAAATTGTAAGAGAAGGAGGAGAGAAATAGAGAGAGAGAAGGAGAAAGAGAGAAATGAGATAACGAACCTGCCATAGAGGCAGGCTCGGGATGGGGGAGAGAATCAGGGTCATTGGTGGTGGGAAATGGGCACTGGCGGAGGGATGGGTGCTGGAACACTATATGGCCAGACCCCAAACATGAACATTTTTTGTAATTGTTTATCTCATAAAAAATCAGTCTTACGAAGGTGAGATGGTGCAATATAAAGCTAGAGCTTCATGGCCTCACATAGCAACATAGAGAAGTCCACATCAAAAGATGTGACATTGTTTCTGGAAAATGACTACTTAATTTCTGGCTTAATGACTCAAATACAGATTCCATAGCCTAATTGAAGTCAAAGAAATATGATATTTGTTTATTTGGCTACTCAGACTTGGCAACAGACCCAGTTCCCAGCTCAGCTCTTGAAATGTGACCAGTGCTTTTTGTGAATTGTTTAAACCTGGTTTATGACTATTGACATTTGAACCAGAGAATTCTTTGTTTTAGTGACTATTCCAGCAGTTAAAAGATGCTTAATTTCTACCCATTGATGTTAATGCCTGCAATACCTACTCTCCCCACTCCCTGGCCTCTTTCATGTGAATTGGGACAACTCAAAATATTTTAAAATGTGTGAGAGATAGTACGGTTGGTAAGTCACTTGCCTTGAAGAGTGGCAGACCTACATTAATTCCTAGCACCATGTGGCAGTGATCCCAAAGTGCAGAGTCAGAAGTAAGACATTAACTCCACTGGGTTTAGCCAAACCCTGTCCTTCCCAAAATATTTCTAATTACCAAATGTCTCTTAGGGTAAAAAACTATCTTTTTAAGAACCACTATTTCTGGGCTTGAAAAACAGCACAACAGGTAATTGCCTTGAATATGGAGAACCTGGATTCATCCCAGTCACCATATTTGGTCCCCAAGTGTAGCCAGAGACAGGAGTAAGCCCCTGGAGTAACATCCCTACCCCCACCCCCCACTCACCATATTACTTTCCCTTTCCCCACAAGAACCACTAGTTTGATGTAGTTCATAGAAATGAACACAACCATGTCTATTTCTTTCTATGAAAATCAGTTCCTACATATTTTTCTATATAATCAAACTGAGGGGTTTGCCTCTTATTAAGTCTTTCAACAGAAAAAATTTTTACTAGGGACCCAGAGATAACATCATTTTCCTCCTTCTGTTCTTTCCTCCCTCATAATAGGAAAACAGTCCTTGATTTCTAGTTTAGCCTCCAGAATGAGACCTTCCCTGGTTTTGCCAATGAATTATACACAGAATTGATGTTAATAATTTCTATAAAGGTCTTTCAAGGGTTAAGATAAGCCGTTCTAGTCTTTCTTTCTGCTGTTTGATCAATTGCTGGAACTCCAGTGGTCATATTTGATTTGAAGGTAACCTGGGGAATTGAAATACGTATCTTTAGTAACAGATGGAAAACTGACCCAAGGCAGAGCTTTGCCAGTGCTAAACTATTACTTCCAGAGAGCAGCAAGTCCTCATTTAACCTTGTCCATAGTTATCTGGAGATTGTGACCTTTATCCAACTTAAATCAGGTCCTCAGATAATATCATTGTGCTTAACATTGCCCAGGATTTTTTCTCATCAACATTATAGCAAAATAATAGCTTATGATACAATAATATTCAAGAACCTTCTTATTACATGAGATACTACGGTTTTTTCCCCTCATTGTTATTATGGGTTTTTCTAATGGAATCTAATATTAACCAACACAATTATCTAAAGTATATGTATTATATTTCTGAAAGCATCAGACAATTACCTTCTTCACATTAAGAAGCTCAGTCCGGTTGTTCTACTAAGATTTTCACAGGCAACTCCCCTCTCCTCTCATCCTCTCTTACAGTATGTGATGCAGGAGATTCTCATTTCAATAAAACCCTCCCACTTTCTTCACTTTACAGCTCTGCAGTCAGTCAGTCATATTAAATAAACTCTGGCCACCGGTTATTGAAAGCTGATATCGCCTTGAAGTTACCAGACGCACAAAAACCAAGTGATAATGCCACATTTCTGACAGAGTTGCTAGATAAGGTACTCTCACAAATTTCTAGTGAAAATGTAACATGTTATCTTTTAAAAAGGAAGCAAGGGGTAGGAGATGGAATTAATGGAAATAGGGAAAGGTAGTCAGAGCTTAAAAAAAATCAGTTAAGGCTAGAAAGATAGTGTAGGAAGTATGGAGTTTGCTTTGTATTCCCATGACCTCTGATTGATCCCTAGCGGGGCGCGCACACACACACAGACACACACGTGGTCTCCCAAGCACAGCCATGAGTGATCCTTGAGCACAGTGTGTTCAGGATTAAGTCTTGAGTGCTCTTAGTGCCAATTTCTCTCTATTCCCAGAAGAGTTCCTAATTAAACAGATTAGTTCTAGTTAAAAGATAACAGATTAGGAAAATGAGGAAAAATCAGTCACAGAACATGAGAAGGCGAGCCAGTGAGGTAGAGGAACAGCAAGGGAACAGCCTAAAGAAGAAAGAATTAAAAAAAAAAATCAATTGTACCGAATGCTACCAGGAGGCTACATAAGGTGAAAAATGGAGAAAGTAGGTTAAAACCATTCTGGTTTTTTACTAGAAATGTAGAAAGGTGAATGTCTTTACAGAAGGTAGTTTTTAAAGTCTAAAGCAATGGTGTGTATTTTTATTGTTTAATTTATTTTGTGGGGCCCCTAGTGAGTATCAGGAGATTTAGTTTAATGTTCAGGACGGGAATACAGCATGCCCTGACCCAGGGATGCTGGAGTGTCCAAGGGCCACACTGGTAGTGTTCAGGCGCCCATCAGGGTCATATCCAGTGTGGGCAAGGATTGAATTTAAGTCCTTGCGTATGCACATACAATCACCCTAACTCCTGTGCTATCACCCAGGGCCTGAAGTATGGTTTTAAAGAAATTATATAGCCTAGAGTGGAAAAGATGATCAAGAGAGATGGTACAATTGCAAAACCAAAGTTCCTGAATGGGGAACCTCATAGAGAACACCCACTCACAGCCAGGGAATGCACCCATGATGATCCAAGGGATGCAGATTGGCTAGGTACCTTTGCAGGAGGGATGATTCATTTAGTGATGGCAACACAAGGAAATTCTCCTTGGTTGCTTTTACCCAGATGTTTCCATTACAGCATTATTTTTACAACATGGATAACCTACTATTTTATTACTTTTGATTTTGCAATGATTATAGTAGAGAAAATAAAATTATATTTAAAAATTGAGCATCCAACATACAAAGAAATGATGTTCTGAAAGTTAGTCTATAAGTTGATAGCCCCAAACTTGAGAAATTTCTTTGTTTTATTTCTCCCAAGATTGCATCATAAAATTTTCAAATTTTGAACAAAGAGAATTGTACAGTGAATAAGTGTATCCAACTCTAACTAGATTATCTCTCTAACATTTTCTCTATTCACTGCATCACATATTTACAAATAATGAAATAACTTCATTTTCCTTCTCATGGCTGGCTGCTGTTCTAGGCCGTATAAATTGAATTAAATGCAGAGTCTGGCACTAATTTTATAAGTTGCTTAACCTTGTTCTTTTTTTTTTTCTGGATAGCAGCACTCACTGGACACAGTTTAAGCCTTTTATACAATATTTGGGCGGAGGGGGTACAAGCACACATTACAGGTCATTTGCAAGCTACTGGGCCATTGTAACAGAGGAACAAATGACAATCACAGATTTAGCATTTGCAAGGTAACATTTGCAAGGTAACAATCATTGATTTACATATCCCTGTGGTCAGAGATCAGAAGAACAGGCACATTCTGCCTTACCTTAGCTCATATTAGCACAGATGTTTTGGTGTAACCTTATGGACAGGGTCCATTTCTGGATCCTGCCCTTAGGGTCTTGTGGAAAATGCTGGACCCTAAGGCTAGCAGCTGAGAGCCCAACATATCCCCCTTTCCTGTTTATTAAAAATGGAGGCAGCTGTAGGTGGCTAACCATACAGCTTTATGCAAGGGCATAGGGGCTAAGCCTGTCTTAGGTTGCCTCTCCCTGAGAAAGACTTACCCGTCATGGGACACTAGCCCAGCAGCTGCCCTTACATAGTGCCCCTCCTGAATACCCACGCACTATCCTTGGGCTGGGTTTTTGCGATAGCACTCATGGCCTGACTAAGTATAATCACAGCTTTAAATAACTTGATTGAAAATGCAGGGCCCAAAGAGCATTGAGATACCAAGCAGTTCCATTAGAGCTGTCATTAACTTCAGATTCCCTCCACCTTAGGCTTTACAAGTCCAGTAAGATTACCATGAAAGCAGTAGGATTAACATGAAAGCAATATTAACATGAAACCAATGATTAATATGAAACCAATATTAACATAAAATTAAAATAATCACAATCACGATCTTCCCGTTGATCATCTATTTGCTAGAGCGGGCACCAGTAATATCTTCTCCATATGTCCTGTCTCATGTAAAATTAATTATTTTAATTAAAATTAAAATAATTAATAAAGTTTTTTACTTAAAGCCCTCCTCCACCCATTTTTTTACTTTAACCCAAACACCATCCTCATGGTACTACACCCAAAATTTTACAATAAAAATCCCCAGATCCCCCAGTCTTTTTTATAGCATTGAGTCCAATAATGGTACACAATTTGCCTGGGGAAATTGTTATGAGGTAACGTGGTTTTACAAAAGTATTGTTGATGTTTGAGGCTCACATTGTTACTGCTCCCCACCTACCACCAAAGTGCCTATTCCCTCCTTCACCACACCGGTTCCATTTTTGTCCATCCCCTCTTGGTCCCAGGCCCAAACTTCTCTGTTAATCCCAACTTCTCTGTTAATCCCAGCTCTGTTGTCAGATTCTCAGGGTTTGTTTTCACTGGATGTTGTCCTTTTTCTTGCTTTGTTTCTTTATATTTTGCAAATGAATGAGATCATTAGTATTTTCTTTCTCCTTTTGACTTATTCCACTTAAAATGATACCCACTGCTTATATCCATACAGCAGAAGGTTAGGTTTCAGTCTTTTCTTAAATTAAGCTGTATTTTCTAGATATACTATTCTTTTCTTTATTCCACTCATCTTATGTTGGGCTATACTATCAATTCTTTTGCTGATATTAAAAGTCAAAAATGCAAAATCACTGCAGATGATTTATTGTGAGCATTCTGGAATGAATCTACTTCCTCGTCCTGGTTTCTGCAGACCCTCACAGAATCTATAATCCCCAGTTCCTGTCACATGACCCAGAACCTTGGCTTCACACTACTTCCTAGGGGGTTCTGTTTTGTCCTTGCTGTTTTTGGTAGACATATTCTTCACCCTGGCAAATTATAACTAATTTAATGCTTTAAAAGAGGTAAGGGAAATATATTTTTAGAGGAAAATGAGTTATATGTAAGGCTTCCTGCTCTAAGTGGAAAATATCAAACGATGAGTGGAATAAAGCTGAAATGGAAAAGAAATTAAAGAAAATTATGGGACAAATAGATTTGTCTGAAGTCCCTTTGACGTCTACCTTATTTTCTAAATTTGACTTCTTAAGGAATTTATATGTAATTCTTTTATACAGGCAGTTTTTTCCCCAAATTTTCTGCTTTGAGCATTCACTTAAAAATACATGAAAAAACAAAGATATAATTTTTAGTCATTTCACTTATAAAGCAAATTATTATGCTCATGCATAATAGTGCCTACATATTTGATTGATTGAAAAGCAACAGAAAATATAGTTTAAATTCTTATGTTACATGCTACCAGAATGGAAAGCTATAGCCCCAGTATGTAACAGCTCTTCAGAAGAGGGGTTTGCAAATATTTGTAAGCAACCTTTAAGGGACTTATATGTTAACTGCAATTTCTTTTAAAATGCTTCGCTTGGACAATGGAAGAAACTTTTTGAATGTTAGTTCACTTTTACCTTAAAGCTAGTCAGCTGCCCACAAGGTTCCACATTTTCATAGGCCAAAAGAGTAATTATGCCAGTGGAGAGCGAATCCAGTACAAAACTATGCAATATGTATACATTTATAGTCAATACTTATGTGATATATCATACAGATGGTGGGGAAAAACTAGGTGTCTTTTTGTATATGGGTATTGGGAGTATACACAAATACACACACATATGTACATCAACATAATGTGGGAAGTATCTTGCTAGTATATAAGGTGTGTGGCTTTCTATAATCCTTGAGATATAGTTTGTTTGTTTATGCTCTCATTGTCCCCATACTGCTATATCAGAAATATATCTGGAATGCTAATGTATAATTATTTGATATCTTATACAAGTTTAAATACTAAAACGGGGGAAATTCGTTTATGGAAAAGTGTAAGCAATTTGACCTTAACCCAAGACAAAAATGACCATTTTGGAAGTATTTCTAATTTTGCCATAAATTCTCAGTTTTATTGCTTTGCACTTAGATGACAATTAGCTTAGATAATGGTTTTTGATATTTAAGCTTTTCTTTTGTACATTGACAAAATTGCGTGGGGATAATAATCCCCTCAAAGTCAATAGGTCCTTGCTATAGGAGTATGGTGACTAAAGAGGTGAGTTCCCACTGAGGACAAAGTAGGGTTGCCTTAATGCAACCTTTTATCTTCTCATTAAATGTTCATGGAAATGAGTGGCTCAAGTAAGTCAACCTTCTTGAAATTGATATGATTTCCTGGATGGTTCAAGAAAACAGAATGTCTCTAAGCCCTGAGTTGAAACACTTACATAAAGCACCAAACTGAAAAGCTGTACTTAAATTGGGCTGTTCATTGTCGTTTCCAATTCTATCGCTTTCCCACTTAATGCGTTCTTTTCCCTCTCGCACAGAATAAGCCTTAGTTATTAGGAAAAGAGGCTGGCAGCAGAGACAACCAAGTCATTCAGGATTACTAATGGTCTCATCAGATAATCACAAAACATTGGTGCCTTTGAGAGAGCAGTCTGTGAGGGAGGGTTGTGTGCAGTGGGGAAGCCTGAACCCGCCACAGCCACTGGGCCTGTGCCGAGATCCTCCCCACAATCTTTGCGACCAATTCAAGCAATTGTATTTTTCTTTGCACAACTAGTCGATGATCTGACTGCACTTCAAAACCAGTGGTTGCTATGACTTTAGACCTCAACCCAATGCTGGATGGATGTTTACATTTTGCTATAGTTAAGTTCAATGCACCGTTAAATTAAGATTCTGTTGAAGATACAAAGCAGCTACAAAACATGTTATATGAGTCATCATATCATTGTCAAGTTATGTTGTGCCCTGAGAAATTTGTATCAGATATAAAAATACTGTACACAAAATACTTCTCTTTGAAAGCTTCCGTGATCCTTTCCTTGTTTTTTTTTTGTTTGTTTCTCCACTTCTCTTTGGTGATGATTATGGTGTCAGAGGTGTGTGATTCTTTTTTTTGTTTACAATCATTAACTGTCTTCCCAAGAATAGCTGTATCTTTATATCATTTGGGATATCCTGTACTTAAATGATTTATTGGGGGCTGGGGGATTTGGAGGGTTGGGGGCCTCATCTAGTGGTAGCCAAGGCTTACTCCTGGTTCTGCACACAAGAATCACTCCTAGAGGGCTTGGAGGGTCTATATTGTGGATTGAACTCAGATCAACTACATTCAATGCAAGTGCCCTACCTACTGTACTATCTCTCCAGTTCAATTTTTCTTACCTTCTTAGTTTTACTACTGCCTCAGTTGAGGACATCTTTTTACAATGCTGGTGCCAAGGGAAGACGCTGGCAAGTATTGAGTTCTAGCTTTTCATAACATGCTCTGCCTCTACCATCATCCCTAATCTGTGTTTTTGCCTATGATGAAAGAAATCACAGTCATATAAAGTTACCCAAATATCCCAGAGAAAATTGACAAATAGGTATCATTTGTCATGCCATCCAGACAGCATAACCCAGGATGGTGACTTACCTATGCCAAGAATCTGTGGACAGAGAGTAGAGAGTAACAAAAAATAATGTTTGGCAAATATCAAGAGCACACCTCCCTGCCCCTTTAACTCAAAGGTATTACCCATGTTCTATGCACCAGTTAAGTACGTCCAACCAGAAGAAGCAACACACAGGCTACCCACACATCCACACCAGTCTCTTCTGAGAAATTTTTCTCTAGATAAATTTCAGGTTCCACTCCCCAGAGAAAAGACCCTAGGCAAAATCTTATGCTATACAATAAGTCCAATTAAAGTGGCAAAGAGAGCAAAGTATGAATTTATGCTTCCTTCACCCCCTATGAATAATTCCTGTATGGCACTGGAATTATAACAACTAAAACAGTTGTTAGGAGACAGAGGAAGGGAATTTCCATACTGCTGAAAAGAGGAAGCGTGATTCCTGCCATTTGGAGCTGGTTGTCCAATGGTCTTGGTGTTTGTACCTTGCCTGCAGCAAGCTGCTGATCCTGGCAAGTGTTAGCTTCACCTGGAAGCTGGGTCTAGCATTGTGGACACCAATGATCCTTCCAGACGCCAAGCCTCTTCCACATATGGACACCTATGAGTTCACGCTGCATATTTCTTCAGGTGCTGCTTTTAATGGCAGTGTTTTGCTTATGTTAGATGAGGTCTGGGGTCAGAAGTGATCTCATTTCTGTAGTTTTTTCTCTCTTTTGGTTTTACTCCTTTGGAAAAATGTTTGTATTTGTTCTGGTTTTCAGGCTTTGTTCTCGGTTCTAATTTCCTTCTTTCTCTTGTTCTCTTTCTTCAAGCCCTAACCCTCACTCTTACTCTCTCCTTCTCTTTTGCCATCTCCCATTTCAAAAAAAATCTTTGAATGTAATGATTCCTGTAAGTAACAACAAGCACATGCACCCTCGCTGTGGTTTTACATCTGTTCTGCTGTGTGCATGAAGGGCTGGTTAGCTTTCTCACCCTGGAGTCAGGCCTGAGGACAAAAGGAAGCCTAGTTTCTCCCACATAACAGCTATGTAATTAAGGCCAGGTCAACCTCTCTCCTTCTTTATCTATAAAAATAGAGTAATTCTCTCTATCAGAGTCTATACAGGGATCAGATGAAAAAATGCCCATGAAATCTCTTTGTGATGTCTAAATTGCTATGTAAATGTTTTATTATTGTGATCCTTTCGCAAATCTGGTCAATCCACTGTAAGGTATTAATTATACTGGAGGAAAATCTGATTATCCTTTGTGGAAACTTCTAGGTAGTGCCTAGTCAAGTACTTCTCATTTATATGAAATTCTTTCCATAGTTTCCCAAATACTGCCTGATTTTCTCATAGAAACCATTGCACAACCATAAGAGGAAGTATTGGAGGACATGTTTAGCTAATCTGGGAGTTTTGTTGTTTTGCTCACTCCCAGCTTAATCTTATTTAAGCCAAGGTTCATTCTAATGAGATCTCTCTTCTATGTAAACACTGCTAGAGGGTGTGGCAGTTACAGAAGTCACCTTGATTGAATAACTTCTGATGTATACATCTACTAAGACTTCTATGTTTTCTAGATTGGGCACAGCTCTTTATACCCACTGCACCCAACGTGGGACAGTTAGAATTTACCAGGAGACTACCACCCTGGCTACGCTGAGACTAAAGGAAGACTATAGGAAGGATCATACTAGTTTGCTCTAAGCAGGCGAGTATGACCCTTTCAGTACATGAGAACAAGATACTCAGAATCACACTGGTGCAGATAATAATAAGGACCTTGTGGGTACCATCTAGATTACATGAAGCTCATGAAGTTAAGATGTATTACTTTTATACCAGCCCTCTCTCCAGTGTTTTACATAAGAGATAATCTCGGGATTAGTCCTTGGTGTAACCTTTGTTTATACCTGCAATAGGGTGTGGCACTACACTCTGTTTAGGGTTCTTTGTTGGCATGACAACCTCCCGATTGGATTACTTTGGTGTATAAAAGGGGCTGACTTGAGGCCCCTTCACCTTTTGCCTTTTGGTTCCTCAGCCTTCAGCTTTTGACTCCTGCGGCTTTTGGCTTTTGGCTTTGGCCTTTTGCTCTTTGGCCTTTTGCTCCTTCTGGGTAGGACTCAGCTCGGGTGACACTCTCTCTCTTTGGTGGGAGACTTAGGCTCTTTTGTATGGTCTAAGTTCGGACCAGAGCTAGAGTTTGTTCATTATATTGGATTGCTGTGGAAGAGCTTTTGCACTATTAAAAGCCATTTTTGGAACTGCACCGGACTCATGAGTTTTCATCTTTCTCCCGGCGTCCTCGGAGGTAGAAGACAACCTCTGTCCTGACACTGTCGGGGACCCGGTGGCGTTCCCGACAAGGGAAGTTCTTAGGGTCACCCTCAAACAGTCAATATACATTTCTCACAGACTTTTGTCTTTGACATCCAGAAACTTTCATAGGTATAGGTTAGAAATTCCCTTATGCCTTCCAGCCAAATGGAGATAAAAATCCTAAGAAAGATGCAATTCCCATGGAGGTATTTCTGTTTTGACATTCTTGTATTTGGATCTTGGTTCAAACTCTTCCAGTGTTGCACCTGTTTCCCTACATGAATTTAGATAGCCGGTGCCTCTAATCAATAAAATGATTAATTGCATCTGTATTGTACTTGATATTATTTTTCTTAAAATCTTCTTCATGCTTCTATTAAAAATTATTCAGATTGAGAGGTCATGAATATTAATGTTTTAGGAAATGACACCTGACCAAAAATGCAAATATCACATAATGTAATCAATTCATATTTTAACTTTAGCAGTACTGTACCAACTGTGGAAATTTGGTTTCTGAAAATATTCCTGGTAAAAGAATTCAGAAGAAATACAAGATCATAAGGAAGTTGCGTGTGTGTGTGTATGTGTGTGTGTGTGTGTGGTTGGTGTGTGGTGGGAGCCTATAGTATAGCAGGTAAGGCTTGCACACAGCTGATCCAGGAGTTATGGCCTCCTAAGCCCTGCCAGAAATGATCCCTGAGTGTGCAGCTAGGAACAAACTGAATATAGCCCTGCGTGGCCCCAAGCGAACAAATAAATCAATGAAAAAAAACAGCAAAAATAATATGCAAAACACATAAATAAAACCCACCAGAATTAGAGCGCTAAGGTTCATTAAAAGCCTTAAAAGTTTCTGATCATTTCAGTGAAATAATAAAGACTGCACTATTTATATGGAAATCAATGAGATGGTTAAACTTCACCCTTTCCTGATGGAGAGTAGCTTTTGTTTAATTTCTCTCCACCAGAAAAATGGCAGGTGGGAACAAAGATGCAACTGAGCAGAAAGAAGTCAATACTTCCCATGGGCTTGGCCACGGGAGGCAAGAAACAGAATGCAGGGCAAGATACCCTGAAATACAACAGGATCATCAGGGAAATAAGTTCTATTATCAATCAATGACATGGGGCAGATCAATCATGTCATGGGGGATGAGTAGGTGGGAATAAGGGAAAACGATCAAACTTGAGACTTCAAGCCCAATGAGTTGTTGAGGAAGGAGAAAAAGAAGCATGAACAGCAGCAGTCAGAACAAAACCATCAGAGATAAGTCATCAGCTCTGTAGGTTTTTCACATTCGAAATGTACCACTGTATGTATAAGCCAGGGTGATGTAAACACACAAGAAAAATTGAGAAGTGCATTGATGTTTCTATCTTTCCAATTATTTCTAATAAACAGGATTTACAGTATAGGTAGCGACCATTCTTTCAGTTGGCAAATATATAAATGTTGGAATTTTTATTATAATTTGAGACTGAAGATAAGTATATATTCAGTGATAAGTGTGACTTCACTTAACGCTGATGGATTCAATTATCACTTATGGATTCAATTCCTGGCACTAAAAAAACAAACTAGCTTAAAAAAAGAGAGCTTGAGTGTTTCAGTGCATTGTTGCCCAGGGCCTCTGCGTCTTGTGGAGTTGCCTCCTTCCAGGCCACTTTGTAGATAGGAAGAAAACAGTTTGAATGTGGCAGTTCATCTGACCATGTATTATATTATGGTTGGTATAAATATTTTCTCATGCTGCCACATTCATCGTGGGATTAGCTAGATCTTAATAGTATATTTACCTGGCCACGTTGGATCTCTAAGTAATTAGACCGAGAGAGAAATTCTGTTTGCCTCCATGCAAGCATGCATGCTCTCTCTAATAAGTCTAAAGGCTAATATACAAAACAACTATGAAGTAAAGATGAGACTCTTGTGAAGGCTTGGAGAAATATATACCGGGCTGTAGAATATCCATTGGTAAAGATACATGCCCTTCCTCCACTCTACCCTGCTGGGGCACTTCCAAGACAGATCTTGGCTGGGCAGCATTAACATTTCAATGAACCTAGGTAAGGTCCTGGAGAAGTTAATGAGGGGAATTGACTCCAACTGCTTCCCATTGGTGTGGGCAGTCTGTGTTGAAGAAATATAAAAAACTGTGTCCTGCTTTCTTCTGTCCTCTTTTCTCCCTTTTTGCCTTTTGCCTTTTCGCCTTCTCTCTCTGCACTCTTCTCTGTTCTTTTCCCTGTTGGGCCTTAACGTGTGGCAGCAGTCATTTTGGCAGAGGGTTCTAAACCTACACCTGGCAGAGCCCAGCTGGGAACCCAAAGTCCAGAGTTTTCCTATTGTTGGATTGTATACCAGAACCTGTGAAGGTAAAGCTTTTGAAACTTTGCTGGATTCTCACACCTTTCTCCGTCCTCTGGCTGATGATCCCCTGGGGCAAGGGGATCCCCTGACCCTGTTCCAGGATTTTTTCAGGGTGCCCAGTATTCCCCAACTCTTGAGGGTCTAAGATGGCTCAAGGTTCAGGGAATGCATGCCTTACGTGCATAAGGATCTGCGCTGATTGATACCGGAAATGCATGACTCATGAAGTGTGACCCCCAAGTAGGATCTCATGGAAGACCCTGAACACTAAACTGCCCAGCCAAGTTGGCCCTGCATTGCAGGACGGACTCCTGGGCACCCTAAGCACTTCTTAGGGGGACCAAAGTAAATCATACAATTAAATTGGAAAAAATTGAAACTGGGATAATTACATTACTTTTTTAAAGCTATGTTTTCTGAGGTGGAATTTCACTTATGCTTCATTTAGATATCCTCTAAGCTGGGAAAAAGGAAGATGGTTAAAAGATCCATGTGTTTCAAAGAAACCTTAATTTAAAATTGGTTCTAAACTTGCTGTAATGCCGTTTTACATTTGAAAAAAAGACAGATTTCCTTCACTAGTCATTATAATTTTTATTTCAATCTTTACATGAACGTTCAAATTTCTTCTGATCAATGCTAGCAAGACCCCATTTGTTGTGTTGTTTTTCTCAATATTTGAACAGAATCACAGGGGGCATATAACCTAACTCTCAGATTGCTGATTGCTCTATCCATTCACCTATTCTCTTTTGTAGCATTAGACAACACATGTATAGCAGATGTTTCTGTTTCCTGAGGCTGCTGTAATAAATCATCAACAGCTTAATACCCTTCAACTGGCCAAACGTTGCTGTCTTACATTTATGAAGATCAGAAATCCAGCAGGGGCTGAACTGGGCTAAACTCAATGAACTCTTAGGGCTATGTTCCCTTCCAGAGACTATATGAAGGAAATCCCTATCTTTGCCTTTTCCATCCTGTAGAAGTCAACTGTTTGCCTTGACTTATGGGTCCCTTCAATTTCCAGAGTTCTCATTGATAGGTCCAGTCCTCACTTGTTAGAGGAGTCATATACTCTAACACTCTTCTGCTTTCATCCTTTACATTTCAAATTCCTTCATACTCTGGGCCCATTCAGATAATTCAGAATAAAAATCTGCATGCAACTTTAACTCCATTACAATCCTAATTCCCCTTTCCTCCATAATATAACATATTCACAGATCCCAAGAATTGGGATGAAGACTGTACTGGGTGACCAGTATTTTGCCTACTCTGGCAGGTTTATTGAAGAGAAGGGAGAACTAGAAATAGCTGGTCCATGCACATGATCAATAGAGTTATTCATAGAATTCATGTATATTTACTAGAAGAGTAACATGAAATAATTTTTATTGTAGAGGTGATTTTTAATTGTATTATTAAGTATACATTGAAAAGAAAAATGAAATAGCATGTTAAAAGCAGAGCGCTGTTCTTAATATCCACCCGTTAAAGTGATACCAAGCTACCCTTGAATACTCTGAGAAGGTATAAAACCAAATGAAAAATAAGTATGCCATGGATTATTCCTGTGCATAGGGCCAAAGAAGTTGAAGTCCTAGGAGTATCTGATCCTCCAGGAGAGAAGGACTCATGCCAAGGAAAACAATCTTTTTCACCCTGCAGGCTACCCTGAGCACCACCTGAAGTCATCTCATGAATGCAGAGCCAGGAAATGCTGGATGTGGTCCAAAACCAAAACTAATTAAATGAATAAAAAAACACATTCTATGCCAAGCCATATTTTCTATATATATTATCTCATTTAGTCCCTAACAAACCTATGAGATAACATGAAATATTGAAGAATGTTTTTAAAACATATTATATCTCAAAATAAATGTTTTCTATTCATGTCTTATTTAGTCTTAAGAAACCTATAAAATAAGCTTGCTATATATGTATTTTACAGATAATAAGTTTAAAGTTGAAGAGGCTAAGTTATAGGTATAGTTATCAAATGAATAAATAGTGATGGCTTAAATTCAGATCTCTAAACTAAATATGTGTTTGCCTAATCTGGGCCCTACCATTAATGACATGGAGCTAGAGGGAAAGTTCAAATGCTTAGTAAGACACTTGATTGCTGTGTTCTAAATGAAAAGTAAGCCACACACACACACACACACATACATCTATTCAAAGACCTACATTAAATGCCTCTCTGTCAAATATCACTTGATCACTTGAATCCCGTTATTCATCGATTTGCTCGAGCAGGCGCCAGTAACATTTCCATTGGACCCTATCACGTGCCAATGTAGCCCAATGGCATCTGGTTGATTCAGGAATATGAAGAGCCTCAAACCGTTCCTTCAGGGTCTTAACAAGGAAGTCGGACCATCTTGTAGGTGGGCGGCCACGTGATCTTTTGACATCCCGTGGGATCCAGTCGGTAACGGCTCTAGTCCAGCGGTTGTCTCCAAATCGCATTACATGTCCAGCCCATCTGATTTTCGATGCCTTGGCAAACGAGACAGCGGCCCCTGATTCTGGAATAGCGACGGAGGTCAGAACTCCGGATTCCTTCTCTCACTTGAGTGAGGCGTGATATTCCAAGCATAGCTCTTTCGATGCCTCTCTGGGAGACCCGAATAGCATTCTCATCCTGCCTTCGTAGGGCCCAGGTCTCTGAGGCGTATGTTAATGCAGGGAGAACGGTGGAGCTCGAAGAGATGTGCCCGGAGCCGGAGGTTCTTTGTCCTTTTAGCTATTTCTTCGATGCCTTTGAAGGCATTTCCATGCCGCTCTCTTCCTCCTGCGCAGCTCAGGTTTTAGGTCGTTCATCATGTTGACTTCTCGACCTAGGTACACATAACTGCTGCATTCAGAGATGTTTGTTCCATTGAGAGTGAATGGGGCCTCTGGAACTAGTTCATTTCTCATGAACATAGTTTTCTTCAGATTCAGCTGTAGACCTACCTTTCCACATTCTCGGTCAAAGTCAGCCAGCATTTGTGCCGCTTGGCTAATGATTGGTGTTATTAGAACGATGTCATCAGCGAAGCGGGAGGTGGTGTAGTTGCCGACCATCTATCTTCACTCCCATTCCTTCCCATTCTAATTGTCTCATGATGTTCTCGAGGGTGGCACTGAAGAGTTTTTGGTGAGATGGTATCACCCAGTCGAACCCCTCTTTTGACATCAATGATCACTTCTTTGTAGAATGGTGAGATCCTGGTGGTGAATCCGTAATACAGCTCACAAAGGATCTTGATGTATTGGGTTTGAACACCCTGTTTGACTAGGGCTTCGATGACTGCTTCCAGTCTCCACAGAATCAAAGGCTTTCTGTAAATCAATGAACGTGAGACAGAGTGGCATCTTGTACTCCCCTACAAACCTCAATGAGCTTGGTTACTGTGTGGATATGGTCGATTGTGCTGAATCCTTTCCGAAACCTGCTTGCTCGCATGGTTGACCTTCATCTAGTATTCTGCTAATCCTGTTCAGGATGACTGCGTGTAAACAGCTTGTAGATGACAGACAATAGGCAGATGGGCGATAGTTGCCGATGTCATGAATGTCTCCCTTCTTGAACAGTAGAACTGTCCTGCTGGTTTTCCATTGGGAGGGCACCTTGCATTCGGACAGGTCTTCTCCATTGCCTTCTCCATAATCTTCTCCATTGCCTTTTCTGGAAGATGTGATAGATCCATCTGTCAAATATAAATTCTATAAATTAATAATCCATCAGTGAATCAAACAACATGTCATAAGCAGTATAAAAACCAAATAGAGCCGGAGCGATAGTTCCAGTGGGTAGGGCGTTTCCCATGCCAGCCCGGATTCGATCCCTGGCATCCCATATGGTCCCCGAGCACCGCCAGGAGTGGTTCCCTGAGTGCAGAGCTAGGGAGTAATTGTCTGGGAATGCTGCTGGGGTCCCCGACAGTGTCAGGACAGATGTTCTCTTCTACCTCTGAGGACGCCGGGAGAACAGATGAAAACTCACGAGTCCAGTGCAGTTCCAAAAAGGCTTTTAATAGTACAAAAGCTCTTCCACAGCACTCCAATATAATGAACAAACTCTAGCTCTGGTCCAAACTTAGAGCCATACCAAAGAGCCTAAGTCTCCCACCAAAGAGAGAGGATCTCACCCAAGCTGAGTCCTACCCAGAAGAAGGAGCAAAAAGGCCAAAGAGCAAAAAAAAAGCCGCCCAGGAAGCCAAAAGCCGAAAGCTAAAGGCCCAAAGTTGAAAGGTGAAGGGGGCCTCAAGGCAGTCCCCTTATATACACCAAAGTAATCTGATTTGTGACAGGGAGGCTCATGTCAACAAAGAACTCTAAACAGAGTGTAGTGCCACACCCTATTGCAGGTATAAACAAAGTTAGTCAAGGTCTAATCCTTTCTACCAAGATTATCTCTTATGTAAAACACTGGAGAGAGAGGGCTGATATAAAGTAATACATATTAATTTCATGAGCTTCATGTAATCTAGATGGTACCCACAAGGTCCTTCTTATTATTATCTGCACCAGGGTGATTCTGAGTATCTTGTTCTCGTGTACTGAAAGGGTCACACTCGCCTGCTTAGAGCAAACTAGTATGATCCTTCCTATAGTCTTCCTATAGTCTCAACGTAGCCAGGATGGTAGTCTCCTGGTAAATTCTAACTGTCCCATGCTGGGTGCAGTGGATATAAAGAGGAGCTGTGCTCAATCTAGAAAACATAGAAGTCTTAGTAGATGTATAAGTCAGAAGTTATTCAATCAAGTTGACTTCTGTAACTGCCACACCCTCTAGCAGTGTTTACATAGAAAAAGGTCTCATTAGAATGAACCTTGACTTAAATAGATTAAGCTGGGATTGGGCAAAACAACAAAGCTCCCAGGTTAGCTAAACCTGTCCTCCAACAAGTAACCCCTGAGCATCGCTGGGTGCACCCAAGAAGCAAAAAAAAAAAAAAAAGATAAATCCATCCTAGGCTCTGTGGTAAGGAGACTACAAGGAATTAAGGAATTAAGAGAGACTAGATGTAGAAAGAAGCAGGGTGTTCTCTTATAACCTGGGTCAAGAAAGGCCTCTGTGGTAAAGGCAGCAGTTGAGTGGATCAGGGAGCTCAGCAGTTGGGTGGGTGTTGAAGAATGGTCAAGTGCAAAAGTGAGCATGCTCAAGTTCACTGCAGAGAACACTGGAACTTGAGTCAGGGGTGGGTAAGGTTGGAGACACAGTAAGGGAAATGGATATGATTGGGGGAAAGTTCCACCTTCCACACCCACAGAAGTGTCTACTGATGCTGGTATCTGCTGGACAGTTCTGGGCATCCCTTTCAGTCAAAGAGGTACTTCTCTTCTTTGTGTTCCAGCAGACATCTGCCGCTAGGGCTTAACACTTGAGTGATCAGCCCTGCACTCCACAAGTCTATGAGGCCCTTAGAAAATGGTGAGGCAAAAGCAGTTTATGATTAACTTATACATCTGCTAGATAATCTCTTCCATTATTGTTTTTTTATCATGCAGAGTAGACTAAACAGTTGAAATGATCAATTAGTGTAATTACAACTTGGAGCCATGTTCCCTACCGTGAAATGAATTCTCTCCACCCTGCCTGGGCTATGCGTAGGAGATTTTCATGCCATATTGCTGCCATGATTCTGGTTTAGAATTACTCTCATTTCCCTCCTTGCTGGGTTCCTTGTGGGTTAAAAGCTCCACACATTCAACTCTCCATCATCAGCCCACATTGGAGAAAGTGGCACGTGGATTCTACAAAGAAAATGACTTTTAAAATTCTGTCCCATTGCTGTGTTATCAGATGTTTTACAAAAAGCTTGTGAATAGAACCCCAAGTCTGGTTAAAATCAATGTTAAAGATGTCTTTTGTTCCTCTCCAGAAAAGAGACAGGAATTAGCAAGGCAATGTCAAAGGAAAATATTGGTTTTTAATAGGAGTTACTATACTAAGAAATTATATTCCTTATCTCACGGTGGTATAATAAAATACTTAAAAAAAGAAATTATATTCCTAAAGAGCCAGCCTCTGTTCAAAATAATTTTGTAAGGATGACAAATATTTCAAGCTTTGGAGAGCATCACGGTCTTTTACAAATACTCAACACGAGTAGAACTATGAAAAAGAGTACACATGCCCTGTTCTGTTGGATTACCCTTTGTTCACAGCCCTCTGTCTCCAGCTTGCCAATCCTGGCTTTGTACTGTAAATCAAAGGGTGTTTTTTTCTTTTTTTGTGTGCCCTTTATGTACTCTGATGCTAGAGGAAAGGCCTTTTGCATAGACACAGGAAGACAGCTAAGGCTTTGCATTTGTGATTAGGAGTTAATTAACTCTGGAAATAGTTACTTCTGAGAATCCCGTCATATTTCCTAACTTAAAATCTCAGTTGCCCGTAGATTGATTTTAGATCCTTACACCCCAAAAGAGGTTTCCATCACAGGACTGAATGGACCCAGGGCAAGCCATGAGTAAGCTACCCAGACCTCGACATCGGATGGACTAAATATAGTATAATATCTCCATTCTAAAACAAATATTTTCCTTTAATATTTGTTTTAAATATTTCTGAGTAATATAATAATCTAAGAGCATGGTAATGAAACAAACTCTGTTGTGGCCCAAAGATAAGCTTAACTAAGATTAAGGACCCTGTTGGGGCTAGAAAAAAGAAAAACTAGCTGGCCAGAGGACTGTCGTCTGGAATATATAACAAGATGTCTCCAGGAACAGCCACCTTAAAACTTAATCCCTGGTGTAGATAAATGTCTATATATCTTACTGTGTTTATACAAAATGACAAGAAATATTATTAAGATGATTGTTTACCAGCTAAGGAAAGGGAGAAAACAACACACCAGGATTCCTTTGTTCTGGGCAGACCTATAACCCCAGGACAGGATCCATTTATTCAGGGAAGGCCCCCTGGAAGTTTGCCTCAGAAAGAAGGGAACTTTTTTACTCCTCATTGTTTATGTTTTTTCTGTTTTTTGCTTTTTGTGTCACTCCCAGCAATGCTCAGGGTCTATTCCTGGATCTGCACTCATCAATTACTCCTGGAAGTTCTCAGGGGGACCATATGGGATGCCAGGGAATCGAACCTGGGTCAGCTAAGTGCAACACAAATGCCCTACCCACTGGACTGTCACTCCAGCCCCAAGTCTACTCTTCTAACTTCCTTCCCCAAACCTTCTGTAAAGTATATATAACTAGCAAACTTGACTTGAGGTGTGTGGAGTGAGGTAGAGTGAGGAGGAGTAAGTGAAGAGAGATTAAAAGGAAAGAGCTTTAGACAGTCAAGAGCCTGTACTCTTGTTCCTTTTTTCATTCTGTTGGTGGGAACAGGTTGTTGGCCTCAAACAAGACTGGGGACTCCACTGAACCCCAATATCTGTTGGAGACCACACTAAGCCCCAACACTGTTCCACTTTAACTTACTTACAAAGTGGATGTCTATGCTCATGGGACATACTCTATGGACTTCTGCTATATACTCTCTGGTCATTTATTCCTGCCAGAGCTATGGCCACAGGAAGGGACTGCACTCCACTTTTCATTGATCCACCTACTCAGGAGTACCCAATTTAAATGCTACCATTAAGGAACAACAACCCAACTAACCAATACCAATTGGGACTCAGTTGTAGATTACCTCTACAGTTATAGGACGACTTATAATGTCAACAAAATTGATGTCTAACTATAGTGGGGGAGCACATTGCTTTTTGCAACAGGACATAGCTATTATCTTATTAAGGGGCCTCTCAGTCAAAATCTTCCTTCCCTTTGACTTGGTTGCATGGGATATCAAATGAGCATTTATGGTGCATGCTATGAGGCCTACCTTAACCTTACAACTATCAGACATTCCTGCCCAGGTCTGGAGTCACTTGCTCACTGTAGCTAGACGCCAGTTTATGGGCAAGCCCGCCTCTTCCTGATGAGCCAGACACACCAGTTCCCGTAGGCATCCCAGCTCCTGTCCACACATTCTCTACGCTGTGGTCACCCAGTTATTTTTTGGGTGCCAGAACATGGAGAGAGACTAAAATAGACCACTCCACAGGAGCCCTTTGGGGCGCTTGTGGTCTATTTCTTTCCGTGCCTTTCAAAGGCTCATGAAGCCCTCTCTATAGAGATGAAGCCCGATTGGTACTGCTAAAAGGAAGTGATTAGGTTATTGCTGTCATTATCACTTGGCCATTGGGGCCTTTGGAGGTCTTAAACCCCACCAGTCTTCCCTGACTTTCTTCTTCCCGCCTCACATCCCATCTGACAGGCCAGCAGGTAAGGAGCCCAAAGGTTAAAGGTAGATCCAATGTGTCTCATTAAACACAAGTGGTGTTTAAAAGAGCTAATATAGTGGGTAAAGCACTTGCCTTGCACTTGGGGAGCCAACCCAAGTTGGATCCCCCAACACTACATATAATTCCCAGAAATCACCCACCCTGAATCAACAGCCAGGAATAAGTCCTGAGCACTCTGGATGTTGCCCCCAAACAGATCACTTGATCACTTGATCACTTAAATCCCGTTATTCATTGATTTGCTCGAGCGGGCACCAGTAACAATTCCATTGGACCCTATCATGTGCCAATGTAGCCCAATGGCATCTGGTTGATTCAGGAATATGAAGAGCCTCAAACCGTTCCTTCGGGGTCTTGACAAAGAAGTCTGACCATCTTGTAGGTGGGTGGCCACGTGATCTTTGACATCCCCGTGGGGATCCAGTCAGTAGCGGCTCTAGTCCAGCGGTCGTCTCCAAATCGCATTACATGTCCAGCCCATCTGATTTTCGATGCCTTGGCAAATGAGACAGCGTCCCTGATTCTGGAATAGAGATGGAGGTCGGAACCCGGATTCCTTCTTTCACTTGAGTGAGGCATGATATTCCAAGCATAGCTCTTTTGATTCCTCTCTGGGAGACCCGAATAGCATTCTCATCCTGCTTTTGTAGAGAATAGTATACAGTGATGGTAAAAAACTAAAAAATTGAAACAAAAGAGGTTGTGGCCTGAGGGGACCTTTCCTGTTTGTCAGAGTTTTTGTTTGAGTATTTGTTCTTTCCTTTTAAGATGACAGTAACAAATTGCTCTTTAAAAGCAGCTCTGAGAAACATGGGTTGAAAATAAAATTCAGCTGGTGAAAAATATTTGCACACATCAGCAAAGATTTGATATCCAGGATATGTAAAGTACTTACAAAGATTAAAAATAAAACTAAAACCCTATCAATAAAGCAGGAGAGAAAATGAATAGACATTCCCACAGGAAGATTGGCCAGCAGGCACATGGAAAGGTGCTCAGCATCACTTTTCATCAGAGAAATCAAATCAAAATAACAATGATAGCATCTCATACCAGTGAGGATGACACATACCAAAAATAGTAGGAAAATCTGTGATGGCATGGATGTGGTGAAGCATGGAGGAAACTGATGGTGAGAATGTTGTCTGGTACAACCCCTGTGGAAAACACTATGTAGAGTTCTAACTAAACCTAAAATTGAACTTCCATTAGACCCTCTTTAGGGCATTTACCCTCAGAAATAAAACACTCTTATACTCTTTCAAGAGGATGTATACACAGCATTCTTCATTGCTACATTCAGTAGAATAGCAAAAGTATGGACTCAACCTAGATGTCCAAAGACAGATGAATAGAGTATGAAGATGTGGTATATATATATATATATATATATATATATATATGTATATATATATATATATATACACCATATATGCAGCTGCAAGGAACAATAAGATCATGCAATTCATGGCAACCTGGTTGGAACTGCAAGATAACATGTTGAGTTGAGTGAAGTAAGCCAGAAGAAGAAAGACAAACACAGGATGATCTCACTTATCCATGGAACAGAATACTCTATGAGGAAATGCACTGTAGTAGTGGAGGGGCTACAAAGACCACCCTTGACCCCAATGTTTAGAGAAAGGACAGAGAGGGAAAGAAATCAAAGGGGGGGAGAAGAGAACGGGAAGTAATGGGTGAACAGATAGATATCAGGGCTTCAGGTATACTGCTGATATGAGTGGTGCTATAGCCATATATCTAAAACACACACCAACAACACTGAAAACGTAAGCTCTAAGCTATGACCACTAGAACTTTGAAATGAGTCTGTCAAGTTGACAGGCAGGGGATGGGACAGGGGTCAGGGATTGGAAGGAAACACAGAAACACGGTAGAGGAAATTGGTACTGGTGCTGGGACTGTTGTTGAAATATTAAATGCCTAAAACTCAACTATCAACAACTTTGTAAATCACAGATTTTAATATAAAAATTTTTTGGAAAGAAAAGCAGCTCTGGTTACCATGTGGTAGAGGACCTGAGGCTATGATCACACTCACACACTCCTCTGACAGCGCAGTGGTGGCTCTCCAGGGATCACAGTTGGAATTTACCCTGAGAGGGATCAGGGGTGAGGTAGAACGCAAAAGTGAAGCAGAGACATTATTTGCTTCAGAGGAAGGAGGTGAAAAGTAGGGAGAAAGGGCCGCAGGAAGGGGAGGGAGAAAGGAGGAAAATCTCTGGGGAATTTTTCCGAATTTGTTTTCTGTGATTATTGCCTTGTATGCTCGATCCTACTTTCATTTTTTTTATTAAACAAAGTCACCAATGTGTTCATCAGAACCCGGGAGGGGGTTTTCTCCCACACTAGAGTAGTGAGGGATAGTATGGAGTATCCCTCACCAACAGTGGCGTGAGGGTACCATGTGCAGATAGAAGTGGTCTCTTTGGAAGAACAAAAGCCCTGAACTTGTGCCATTTTCCGCGATGTAAATACTCACCAAGAGGGTTTTCAAGCTACCAATAGGAGACAGGAGACAAAAGCACACAGTTGAGAAGAGATGCCACTCTTAGGAGCTGGAACAAAGCCCAGTGCACCACTGTGTGTGTGTGTATGTGTATGTGTATTGTGTGTGTGTGTGTTGTGTGTGTAAATTTCAGAATCTTAGGAGGTCAGCAGAGATGAGAACTGGTAGCTCGAGTGAGGCGAACACCAGGTCAGCGGGGCTAAGTTCCCAGGGTACTAGGAAGTTTCTAGAAGAGGCCGATACTTTGAGGACCTTAAAGGTCACAGGGTTCTTGGGCACTGGTGGAGGGATGGGTTCTGGAACACCGTATGGCGAAGCCCAAACATGAACATTTTTATCTCATGGTGGTATAATAAAATGTATTTTTTTTTAAAAAAGGGTCACAGGGTTCAGAGTCCCTGCCCTAGGGAGGCAGCCTGAAAAGGCTCCATAATGAGATCTGACAAGACCTCACGTCAATGAGGCTGAGCTGCACTTTGGGTGAAATCTGAAGTCTCAAAGAAAACAGCAAGCCACCCCCAATGCCTTAGAAAGCTGGGGAAACAGCTGTGCCCTTTTATGCTTTTATTGTTGTTGCTTGTTTTGGGGCCATAAATAGCAATAATCAGGGGTTACTCCTGGCTCTGCATTAAGGAATTACTACTGGCTGTGCTCAGGGAACCATAGGGGATGCAGGGATCAAACTGGGATAGGCCACATGCAAGGCAAATACCCTACCTTCTCTGCTGCTGCTCTGGCCTCATGTGCCCTTCTTGTTTTGGCAGTAGAAGTATGCCTGGAACTGCCCTCACAGGAAACCCCTTGAATATGTGCTGCAGGCATTCAGGGCACTGCTGAGATTGGCGAGTAGCCATTCCACACCACGGAAGGAGGATGCAGAGAGGGCTGGTAACCCAGGCATAGTGATTCTTATGAGCACCACAAGTCATTTATAAACTATCGGGGTATCATAGGTATGAGGAAGGGAAAGTTCACACTTGCTGTATGGAGCATACAGCTTTCAGAAATTCTTGAATTTTTCCCAGCTCTTTTCTTACCAGCTGGGAGAAAAATGGTGAGCAGGGCACCGAGTAGTGGGAGTGAAACAAAGAAGCCTTTGATAGCAAACCAAACAAGAGGCTGTGGTTCATTGGCATACAGCTGGAACCCCCTACCTGCACCAGGCAAGTTTGGGGTTACCTCACCTCGTGCTCCAACCTTCTTCTCCCAATGACATGATCAGAGAGTTCAGGCAGATGATCTAAATGCTGACAGCTATGTCCATACACAGACTGTAGCGAGGATATTATAGTAGACTTGTTTATCAATGTCCGAAGGTGGAAGCAGCCCAAATGTCCCTCACAGATGAATGCATAAACAAAGTGTGGAGGATCCAGACAATGGAATGCTGTTTTGCTATAAAAAGAAAATGAAGTTCTGAGACATGCAGCAACATGGAAGAAGCTGGAAGACTTTATGCCAAAGGGAAGACGCAAGTCCCCAAGGTCTATCTAGGACCCTGCCTGGTAGGGAAATCTAGGAATCAGAAACTAGATTAAGGGGCCCAGGGCTGTCTGAGGACATTGGGGGGGTCAGGGGAGATAGAGAGTAATTGCTAAATAATATTGAGCTTCTTTTTGAAACAATGGGAATAAATGTCCTGAAAGCAACTGTACTGATGATTGGTCTCATCAGCAAGTGAACTAGTATCATTTAATTGTACACTTCAAGTGCATAATAAATACCTTAAAAATTTTGTGGGGATTCATGCTTGGCTGTGCTCATGAACTACTCCTTGCTCTGTGCTCAGGGATTGCTCGTGAAGGAACATAGTGATCGAACTGCGTCATCTAGAAACAAGGCACACATCTTAACTCCATACTATATCTCCAGCCCTAGCTACTTGTACCTTAATGAGGCTTCTTGTTTTAGCAGAGAACAGTTTTTCTTACTTCTTTCCACAGAAGTGGATCCTTGAGAGAGTATTGGAGCAGCTGGACCTGCTGAGTCAGGGGTCAGGTCAGAGGAGGTCAGGCCACTCCCTCTGAGGGCTTGAAGTGCTCAGACATAGAAATCAAACCTACAGAAGAGATTAAAGCACACAGATGTGGGAGCTGCTCTTCTTCCAGTGACTCCAGGCTCCAGGACTCCCAGGCCCTCCTTCATAGGTTGTACAATACCTCCTATGTCAAATCTCTCCGCAGAGCCACCACTGTTGCAAGCTCAAGGTTTGATAGCCTCCTACCAAGCTCCCTCACCTTTATTTGGGCTGCCTTGCTCATTCTCCAGGGAGCAACCACTGTGAGCTTGCCACAGCCTAGGTCTGGACTTTCCAGTCACACTTTGGGAGGAGAAAACGGTTAATTGACTCACAGAGGTTTACATTCTCGGCCCAATTTCTAGTTTGCTGGCCTCATATTGCCGAATAAGTCCTTGATTCCAGAACAGACACAGTTGTCGGGAGGCGTCGCCGGGGTCCCGACAGTGTCAGGACAGAGGTTGTCTTCTACCTCCGAGGGCGCCGGGAGAAAGATGAAAACTCACGAGTCCGGTGCGGTTCCAAAAATGGCTTTTAATAGTACAAAAGCTCTTCCACAGCAATCCAATATAATGAACAAACTCTAGCTCTGGTCCGAACTTAGACCATACAAAAGAGCCTAAGTCTCCCACCAAAGAGAGAGGATGTCACCCGAGCTGAGTCCCTACCCAGAAGGAGCAAAAGGCCAAAGAGCAAAGGCCAAAGCCAAAAGCCAAAAAGCCGCAGGAGCCAAAAGCTGAAGGCTGAGGAACCAAAAGGCAAAAGGTGAAGGGCCTCAAGTCAGCCCCTTATATACACCAAAGTAATCCAATCGGGAGGTTGTCATGCCAACAAAGAACCCTAAACAGAGTGTAGTGCCACACCCTATTGCAGGTATAAACAAAGGTTACACCAAGGACTAATCCGAGATTATCTCTTATGTAAAAACACTGGAGAGAGAGGGGGCTGATATAAAGTAATACATCTTAACTTCATGAGCTTCATGTAATCTAGATGGTACCCACAAGGTCCTTATTATTATCTGCACCAGGGTGATTCTGAGTATCTTGTTCTCATGTACTGAAAGGGTCATACTCGCCTGCTTAGAGCAAACTAGTATGATCCTTCCTATAGTCTTCCTTTAGTCTCAAGCGTAGCCAGGGTGGTAGTCTCCTGGTAAATTCTAACTGTCCCACGTTGGGTGCAGTGGGTATAAAGAGGAGCTGTGCCCAATCTAGAAAACATAGAAGTCTTAGTAGATGTATAAGTCAGAAGTTATTCAATCAAGGTGACTTCTGTAACTGCCACACCCTCTAGCAGTGTTTACATAGAAGAGAGATCTCATTAGAATGAACCTTGGCTTAAATAAAATTAAGCTGGGAGTGAGCAAAACAACAAAACTCCCAGATTAGCTAAACATAGTCCTCCAACACACAGCCATACTGATTTTTTCTTCCCTTCTTTAGGAACCAGATTTCCTTGTTCCACAGGCCTATGCATCAGCTGTGTCCTAGGAGAAAGATTCCTGATTATTATTATTTTTTATTACCATGTTTTTTTCTTTCTTTTTTCAAAATATTTTAATGTGTCAGGGTGATATAGCTACAAAGTTGCTCATGATTGGGTTTTAGTCATACAATGTTCCAACATTTGTCCCTCGGTTTATCAGTGTACATTTCCCCCACTAATATTCGTAGTTTCTCTCCTACCAACTTCCCCCCCCCAGCCTGCCTCTCTCTCTCTCTCTCTCTCTCTCTCTCTCTCTCTCTCTCTCTCTGCTCTGTCTGTCTGTCTGTCTGTCTCTCTCTCCCCTCTTCTGGGCATTATGATTTGTAATAAGGTACTGAAAGTTTATTTTCTATGTCCCTTTATCTGCTTTCAGCACTCAGCTCTTGTCCAGAGTGATCATTTCTAATTATCATTGTCATTAGTTGTCCCTTTTCTGTCCTAACTCATCCCTCACCCCCAATCCCTCACTTGTGACAAGTTTCCAACAGTGGACCAATCCTCCTGTCCCTTGTTTCTACTGTCCTTGACCCCTTCAATCTCTGCCTTGTCCTTTCTATCCTTCTGATTTGAGCTTGAAAGTCACTCAAAGAGTCTTTATTGATCATGTCACCAAATATGGCTGTGGCCCCATCTCTTTCTCTGCTCTAAGCTGCAGTCTGTTATTTTATAATAGGCTCTAACTTGTCATTTGTCTATTTATTAGTTCTCTATTAAAATAGAAACCTTCTTACCTGACTCTCAAACTTTCTGACCACTCCTGCACTCCACTGCCAGCCCCCTCCGGGGAACTAAGTTCTCAGAATGGAATTCAGAAATTGGAAGTTTGGGCTGAGGGAGATGGGTGGTGGAATGGAGGCCTCACCTGCACAGAGCTGAGAGCTCAATCCCCTCAGCACTACGTGGGCCCTGAGCACCATCAGGTGTAGCCCCTAGAGGACATGTGGTTATTTGAGGCCTTAACAATGTTATATCAATGGGCCCAAGCAATAATCCAGTCTCACTCCTGGCTTGGACCCCCCTGAATTTCCCTCACCCCAAGCTCCAGAGTGGTCACTATAACTAAAATATGATGTTCATCTTTTATTGTTCTCCTGTCTATCTATCTATCTATCTATCTATCTATCTATCTATCTATCTATCTATCTATCTATCTATCTATCTATCTATCTATCTATCTATCTATCTATCTATCTATCTATCTATCTATCTATCTATCA
>JAJIBD010013829.1:0-35296 GCA_021461705.1 Cryptotis parvus
CTTAGATCTGATTCACTGTTGGTTGATCAGTTTGATGGTACTGAGCAAAAACCTAGAAACTTTGAACCTAAGAGTTTTACAAATTCTTCCTTGCAAACAAAGAATATGACACAGTTAGGTTGGAAAGGCCACAAAAGTTACTCATGGTAAAAGATCACTAGCTCCAACCTTAGCACTAATGCAGCAGTTCTGACTAAAGACTAATCAATACAGGAATTTCTCTCGCTCAAAAATTTCACTAAGTGCCTGCCATAAAGACAGGCTGAGGGATGGGGATGGGGGGGGTGGCAGGAGGGTAAAGGGGCACAATGGTGGAAGGAAATGTGCACTGGTGGAGGGATGGGTGTTGGAACAGTGTGTGACTGAAACCCAATCATGAACACTTTTCTGACTGCATGTCACGGTGGCTCAATAAAATAACCTTTAAAAAATTCAACAATGAGGGGGCCGGAGCGATAGCCCAGCAGGTAGGGTGTTTGCCTTGCACGCGGCTGGCCTGTGCCGGCCCAGGTTCGATCCCGGCATCCCATATGGTCCCCCGAGCACCGCCAGGAGTGATTCCTGAGTGCAGAGCCAGGAGTAACCCCTGAGCGTCGCCGGGTGTGACCCAAAAAGCAAAAAAAAAAAAAAAAAAAATTTAACAATGAGTGTCACATGGTCTTGGAAGGCAAGACCATTAATTAAAATGTAGGGGTTTGTCTCCCAGCAACTAAAGATGAATTTAGATCAATATTTCTCAGGTCTTTTTTTTTTATTATAACTTCCTTCTGACCTTATTTTCTTCCTGTTCCCCACCTACCGGTTGGCATCATAGTCTCATGTTGTGGTCCACCATTCATTCAATTTTCACCTGTGCCTGGAGGCTCACTAAAGGCCTATGTATGACCCCCCAGTTACTCTTATATCAAGTTTTCTTGAATTAATCTTTGGCTTTATGCACATTTATAGTATTTGTGCTGGCCAGGAAGTGATTCTGTGTTATGAACCTTGCATGCAGGAGGCCCTAAATTCAAAGCATTGCAAAAATAATAAAGTGCTGAGCCAAAGCAATGGTACAGTGGGTAAGGTATTTGCCTTGCACACAGCTAACATAGTTTCAATCCCCAGTACCCCATATGGTCCCCTGAACCATCCAGGAGTAATTCCTGAGTGCAGAGCCAGGAGTAACCACTGAGCACTGCCAGGTGTGGCCCCAATACAAAAGCAAACAAAAAAAAATAAAGTGGTTGGGTCAGAGCAATAGTCCAGCAGGTAGGGCGATTGCCTTGCACACAGCCAACCAGGGTTCAATCCCGGCATCCCATATGGTCTCCCAAGTATCACCAAGAGTAATTCCTGAGTGAAGAGCCAGGAATAACCCCTGAGCATCGCTGGATATGACCCAAAAAAACAAAAACAACAAAAATAAATCAATAAAGTGTTTATAACACTTCATTTATTTGAAGTCGCAAGTTTAAAAAAAAAAAGACCTTTTTCGATGGGTTAGAATAGATGATAGTGGGGCCGGAGCGATAGCCCAGCGGGTAGGGCGTTTGCCTTACATGCGCCGGCCTGTGGCGGCCCGGGTTCGATCCCCGGCATCCCATATGGTCCCCGAGCACCGCCAGGAGTAATTCCTGAGTGCAGAGCCAGGAGTAACCCCTGAGCATTGCCGGGTGTGACCCAAAGCAACCAAAAAAAAAAAAAAAAAGAATAGATGATAGTGTTTTTTTTTTCTCTTTTAGGGAAAATACCACTCTACAACACAGGAGTTCTTCAATTTCTTAACTAAATGAGAAACCATGGGTCAAAGCTGGAAAACAGGGACAGCTGCCACCTAGCCTCCAAACAAGAAGTTGTCTCCTGTCTGAGCTTCAGTAGGTGTAGAAAGGCTATACAATGATTTTCCAATAGTTAATCAGTTGTACCAGAGGCTGCTCAATAAAATACCGTCTGTGGAGTAAGACAATTACAGATGAGATGACCAGAGAAAATAAATTCATCTTAAAACAAGCATAATTAGGTATGGGTTTGGAAGGATGGTTCACTTCCTAACTGGGGTAAGTGATTAGTAAATGTGGCTGTGAGGTTATTTCATGTGGTACTGACACAAGTAGGAATGAAGGTAACTTTTTAAAAGCTGTGACTTATGCAGAAGGGAAAGAAGAGGAAGTTTTGTAAGTCCCTAAACTTGATATTCTAGTTCTTCCAAAATGTTCCAAGAAACACTGTGTCACAAAGTATTCATTTCCTCTCAGCCTTTTTTTTTTTTTTTTTGCTTTTTTGGGTCACACCCCGCTACGCTCAGGGGTTCCTCCTGGCCTCCTGGCTCTGCACTCAGGAATTACTACTGGCGATGCTCGGGGGACCATATAGGATGCCGGGATCGAACCCTGGCTGGCACGGCCAGCGCATACAAGGTAAACGCCCTACCCCGCTGGACTATCGCTCCAGCCCTCCTCTCAGCCTTCTAACTTTGCAAAGTGAGAGGGAGGGATCTCAAAGATTTGAAATCCTAAGAGAACAAAAAATGTTCAGGAGCTACTGTCATGTGTTCCACTAATGCAACAAGAATAACTGCAGAAAGTTATCAGAGACCTCAACGACCCCATAAAAATACACTTGCATACAGTACTTACTGGGCAGAGAAGTTGCAGAACAAAATGGTTTGAAGTGGGATCAGTTAAAAATATTATAAATATTATATAGCTGCTAAAAAAGTCAGACATAAGAATTTTAAAGTATTGGGCTGGAGAGATAGCATAAAGCACTGGAGTTTATGCTTTGCATGCAGGTCCAGGTTCAATCCCCAACATCACATGGGTCCCAAACACCTCTCATGTTACCCCCCCAAGAAAGGAAAAAATAAATTCCCAAGTATTGAAGTTAATACAGCATAAACAAATAAGGACAAATATCGATTGAGAACGGAGATAGGCTTGTCTACAACCCCAGAGCTCTGCCCCGTGGGCCCTGGATCTTTGATGGTCTGACATAGAAAAAGACTGGGCCCCCTAGAATGAACCCAGAGCCACGGCAGAGCCTGGCAAGCTACCAATGGTGTATTCAATATGCCAAAAACAGTAAAAATAATGGACCTCATTCGCACGAAAGGAGGCGTTACTGGTGCCCGCTCGAGCAAACTGATGAACAATGGGAAGACAAGTGACGAGTGACATCGATTGAGCTACATAACAAGGCCTTGAACTAGCTGCTATGAATAACTATATAACTATTAGGACTTGAGATTTACAACTTTCCCTTTATAATACTCCCCCTTGTAACTTCTGAAATATAATATTTATATCTAAAATATAATATCCAAGAAATTTTAAAAATTATCAAATATATTTAATACAGTAATTGTAATACTGATAAATCACTCAAAAATGAATGCCTTACCCAGAGTTATGCATTTTAATTCCTATATTCAACCACTACAAAAAAGTTTAACAAGGGACTGTAATAGCACATTTGAGGTACTTGTCTAGCATGCAGCTGTGACAGCTCCCTATATGGTCTCCCAAGAACGGACCAGGTGTGTAGTTCCCAAGAAGTATAACAAAAATTATATTTTTCAATTGAGGTTGTCTTATTTTATTTTAGCAAATGTGTGTGTGCATATACATGGGGCAGGTTTGGGGTCACACCTAGTGGTGCTCAGGGACTAGTCCTGGCTCTATGCTCAGAGATCACTCCCAGCAGTGTTTGGGGAAATAAATCCAGTTGCCAGGGATCAAACTAGAGACAGTACACGCAAGTATCTGGAACCCTGTCCTCTCTATCTTTCTCTCTGGCCCCACAAAGTTGTATTTTTTAAAGTCTGACATTAATGATACCACAGAGATGATAAACGAGTCTGAATAATGTAACAACAGAGGACTCAACCACATGCTCCTTTATTACACACTATGTTGAGTTGCTTCATTTAGTGTATTCACTCCAAGCATTTAATAGAATTCATACAAATACCCATGAGTAAAATCTGGCATGGTGAATGCTTCTAGATTTCTCTTGGATGCCACTGACAATTCCTTAAATAGGACTTTTCAAAAGAAAAAAAGAGAACATAGTTATGCTTTCTAGAATTAACCTTCTATACTAATCAGGTTGACGTGCATTAGTTTCCTATCACTTGATTACTTGACTTCCCGTAGATCATCAATTACTCGAGCAGGCACCAGTAACATCTCAATATGTCCTGTCACATGTGAGATAGCCCAAGGGCATCTGCCCGCTCCAGGAACATAAAAGAGCCTCAAACCATTCCACCAAGTCATGGGAATGAGGTCTATAATTGTTACCTATAAAAAATGCATTAATACACAAATGAAGAAATAAGGGGCCGGAGATGATTCACGTGGGTACGCATATGCCAAGCATATTCAGAGCCCTGAATTCTTCTCTGGCACCAGATGGCACCACTGCATCTCTCCCCACCCTGCCACAGCCAACACCACCTAGTAGACACCCCCAGATATTTCCAAATAGTAGGTCAGTACACCATGACAGGAATCAACAGTTGGGCCAGTGCTAGCTCAACAGACTGAGCATAGGCTTTGAATGCAGGAAGCCAGGGTTCAATCTCTGGAATCATAATCCTTGGAGCAATGTCCAGAACCAGGAGTAACTCTGAGCACTGCCAAAAGGCAAAGGCAAAGCAAAGAAAACAAAATGCAGGGCTGGAAGAGGGGATGGGGACAGGGGGAATCACTGGCAGGCAAAGGATCAACACATCACTGGGAGTGCCAAGAGCCCCTCCAACACCATTGGCTGTGGCCCCTGTTGAGACTTGAGAGACAGCACAGGGGCAGAGGTGCTTGCCTTGCATGCGGCTGAGTCAGGTCCAATCCCTGGCACCATATATTGTCCCTCAGGTTCCACCAAGAGTTATTTCTGAGTGAAGAGCAAGGAGTGAGCCCTGAGCACTTGTTGGATGTGGACACCCCTCAAAAAAAAAAAGAAAGAAAAGAAACAATGCCAAATGTCTTTAGGATTCCAGAATACTAATTTTGGAATGATCTTAGTTTCGAGAGTTAATAGTCTAATTGACTTGCTATCATTAACAAAGATCCTGAGATAGCATAATTACTTTGTAAAATAAAGTTTTTTTTAAAAATCACGAAAATACAACAGCTTTGCATTTTTCCTCTATGAATAGCATTGTCCCAATTCTTTAACATCTTTTGCATTAATGAAACCAAGGAGTCCATTTACCAAATATAAAAGTTCTTTAAAAAGATCATGGTCTAAGCAATAAACACCCATTTAAAGCCAAAGAATGATTAGAAAAAAAAAACAAACCCAACCTCTTGAATTTGAAATGAGTTCTAATAATGAGTCCAGTTATCCATCCCATTCTTAGATTTTATGTTATCACTGAAATTAGAAATAATTAAGGACTTTCTGCTTACGTTGATTCACTTTCCTAAAAAAAATTCTCAATTCTATTTTTCAATTTGAATACAGTAAAGCATAAGTATAGTATGGGTCTGTTTAAATGTTCCTTTTTTTTTAAAAAAATGACATTTCCAGACAATTTTCTCCAGACATTAAGTATTGGTATTCCCATTATATAGATGAAAAAATGAAGGAACAGAGAGGGGGAAGTGACTTGAGAACCAAAGTATTAGAGGATTTAAAGACAAGAAGGCAAGGTTTAAGTATCATATATACACTACAGTCAAATAAAAGTATGTGTAAGAGTCATAGCTCTAAGCAAGTTCTTTCATCTGGGCCTTTCACCTGTAAATAGGGAATGATGCCATCTACCTCTGCTGGTTTATGTGAAATACAAGCAAAATACTTCATGGAAAGCTTCATGCAACCAGTTAAACAAACAACAACTCTCCCACTAATCCATAAACCCATTTTCTTCGACTGATTAATGGCTATACAACAATCCAGGGTTTGGAGGCGGGTAGGACAATTGCCTTACACGTGGCAGACCCAGGTTCTATCCCCAGCATCCCACAAGGTCCCCAGCGTGCAAGAAGTGATCCCTGAGTACAGAAACAGGAGTAAACCCTGAGCACTACTAGGATTGAAAGGACTAAAAATAGTTCAGTGGACTACTGTGAAGGGCTCATTGGTACTTCAACAGTGGGTTTGGTGTGGTAATATCATATGCCTAAAACATAAAAAAACACAGTGCACTGAATAAAGATAAAATTTTAGGGGCTGTAGTGATAGCACAGCGGGTAGGGCATTTGCTTTGGATGTGGCCGACCCAGGTTCAATCCCGGCATCCCATATTGTCCCTGAGCACTGCCAGGAGTAATTCCTGAGTGAAGAGCCAGGAGTAACCCCTGAGCATCGCTGGGTGTGACCCAAAAAGAGAAAAAAAGCTAAAATTTTAGAACACCCTCCCCCAAAAAGATTAATACTTCTAACTTTAAAATATGCATCTTAATGCATATTTATACTGCATTTTTGCAATATATAGTTTTAACAAACTATTAAATCTAAGTTAGCTTAAAATGTAATCCTTAGAATAACACATGCCTAAGCATGTAAATGATTCCTTTCAGTATAGTGAGTTCAAATGTTACAAAGTAGCCTTTTTTGTTTTTTTCTATTTCCTCCCAAAGAAAATAACAGTGAGGTAGGAAATGTGGTAAATATAGATATGCATAAATGAAACTGCTGTGTAAAAAAATATGAACCAGCTCTGCATTTATAAGACAATGACCTTCAAAACTGGCAGGGAGCTGTTAACAAGGTTCTTCACAGGGGTGCAATTATACTACAACCATACTATGCTATCTTTTCATTTCTCATGGTCTACAAATATATGTGCATTTCAGAAAGAATCAGAGAATAGCTTGCTAACTGTGGCAACCTTCTTTAAGATCATATGAGACATTTTCATTACCTTAATAATCACATCCTAAATGCCTAATCAGTATAACTGCTGCAATAGGGATGGATGTTTAGCCAGTACTCTGCCAGAATTCTCTACAACAGAAATTCACGAAGTGTGCCGCTTATGATTCTAACCCAGTGATCATCGATTCTGCAATTCTGTAAGTATAGTGATTGTCTCAAGATGCACTAAAATCTTTCCAAAATAGAAACCTTATTAAAATAGCAATATAGCATACAAAACTTTAAGGAAAGGGAATTCAAACTGTCACCAAGAAAAAAAAGATGTATATTCTACAATCATTAAAATGCTGTGACTATTACTTTAATCTAATAAGCAGCTAGCAGTTTCTTTCCACACTGATTTGAAATGAGGTGTACCCAGCATTTGTCAAATAAGCATACATACAAACACACCACTATAGGATATGTATGCAAGGGGAAAGTTGCTAAGAAAAGCTCAATCTCTACATGCTCAAGAAAGCTAAGTGCACAAAATGTTAAGTTTTTATGATTCTTTAAATTGTTTTTATTCCATGCAAGAGCCACTAAGCACAAACACTAATAACAGCTAGAGAGTAGACACAGGATAGTATGAATGTATCACACCATGCTTAATTTTTAAGTGGTCTAAATTTTTACATCAAGCAGTAACAATGTAAAACAAAACCAGCTAGAAAAGAAACACAATGATAATATAGAAAGCACAGATTCAGTTGGTTCAACTAACTGCAAACATACAATATTCTTAATAGTAAAAAAAAATAAATAAATAAGCCGTCCACAAAACTACTAACCAACCTCAATGATTCAACTAGCTGGTTAAAAATAGCTAGCTTCCCTACAGTAAACACTAGGAAAACACAAGATTACCACTAGTCTGTGGTGATGTGAATTCTGTTACACTGTACTGTATACTTTGGCAAAAGTTAATGGCCTGCTCCCAAAATAATTCCACCATATACCCCAAAAAGTATGTTTAAGAGTCATGAAGTCTGTTTCACACCCCTAGATAATGCTATTGTGAAATGCTTTCAATTTTAAAGCAAAAGGCAGCCTTTTATCGCTCTTATGACAACCTCATCAGTGGATGAATTCAATAATTTCATCATCTTTCCCCCGTACCCCCACCCCGCAAAGAGCACCTGGCACAAAAAGATACAACAGAAACAAAAGTACTGTACCACTCAATCGGGGGCGGGGAGGAGGGGTCCTAAGTCTCCGTCTTTCCAGTTTAAAAAAACCTTTCACTTGATGGCTAGCGTTCTTTATGACTATGTTTAAGAGATTCTTCTTTCTCTGTCCTCAAGGACCTTGGGCAGCAGTCAACGCTCCTGCCTCGAGCGTTGGGGATTTGGGGGGCGAGCGGAGAGAAAGTGACGACAGGGCTGAACTGCGCCTGGAGCACCGGAGAGCTGCTCTGCTCCGCTCCCCACCGGCTGGCTCGCACACCGCTACCGAGCACCGTCAGCACAGAGATGGGTGGTGGGGTGCGCAGGAAACAAAGAGGGGAGGACCCGGGCTAACAGTTTTTGTCTGCCCCCTCGGAAGCAAAGAAGCGCCCTCGGCACTCTTGCGGCACAGGTCAGGGATCAGGTAAGACCTCTTGGGGTCCCACTGAATTCGCCTCTCCAAAGAGAACAGTTTCAGCGGCGAGCGCAGCCTCCTCCGGGCTGCCGAACTGAAACACCGGATTATTGTCAATGTTTTCCACCTCTGACTTTATAAAGAAAGGGCCGGCACCGCACACGGGCGAAACACTACTACTTCTCACGTGCTCTGGAGCACTCGTGAAGGAGCCCAAACAAGAGGCTGTTTTAAAAAGAAAAAGAATATTTTTCCAAAAAAAAAAAAAAATCCTCAGTGCGGTCGCATTATCGTATTGTTAGCGTTTTGATGTGTCCGATTCCACGTCGCCGCCACGGCCAGCCCTCCAATCTCTGGGACTTGTTGCTAAATCTCTGCCTCACGCCCCCTCCCACCGAATTCGTCCCCATACAAATATTAGACGTGGAGCGAGAAAGACGCGGGCGCGGGGGAGGGGCTAAAGCCTTCATGCCAAGAGGGCTGGGCTCCCTTCAGTAGGCCACTCCGCAGGGGCTGCGTGCTCACTTCTACCTTCCGAGAGCTCTGACTCACAAACGCTGCGGGGGGAGACGGGACGACGAGGACTTACACCATTATCCTTGCAACCCAGGGCGACCCGCGCAGCCCGGCGTCCATCGTCCTTGTGGAGCCCCGAGAGACCAAGCCCGTGCCCCGACGGGGCGACCGCAGTTGGAACCTCCCGCCCCGCACATCTTTTCCCACCACCACCCCCTGACGCCGGCGGAAGGCGCTGCCCACTCACTCGGGCTCCCGAAGCCAGAACAGAGGGGTGTCCTTACCCCCAGGGAGGACAGGGGCGGAGCTGGGGACGCAGAGGGGGAGGAGGAGGAGGATGGGGGTCGGGACGCGAGGACTCGCAGCGCAGCGGTGCCGGGAGCCCCGATCCCCGCTAGGGGCTGGGACGGAGGCGCCCAGCACCGGGGCAGCCCGCCGCAGTCAGGGGGCAGACAAAGCGCTGGGGTCTGGGGCGACCCCTTCCCCGGCGGCGGCCGTGGGGAAGTTGGCCGGACTCGGGGGCGCCCGGGTTCCGCGGGCGGGGTCGGGCGGCGCGACGCGGCACTGACCTGGATGGTGCAGGTGTACTCGCTGTCGTCCAGCAGCCGCACGGTGCAGCTGTACTCGCGCTCCAGGCTCCTGCTGCTGCCGCTCATCAACCTGCTCAGCATCTTCCCGCTCGCTCGCCCGCCCCTGAGAGAGACGCGGCGGCGTTGCGGACCCGGGACCAGGCGCCCCTCAGCCCGGCAGCTCCCGCGCCGGCCCCGGGCACCTGCACCATCACCCCAGCCCGGGTCGCTGCCGCTGCCTCCTGCTACTCCCTCCTTCTCCTCCTCCTCCTCCTCCTTTTCAGCCGCCACCGCCTCCCGGTAGCCGAGAGCAAGCGCCCGGCTCTCTCCTCCGCGCCCCACTGCCGGAGCCCAGCTCGCGGGGTGGGGCCTCCGCCGGAGGGGGCCAATGGGGGTCAGCGCGGCGGAACCGAGTGGCAGACACTAGAGCCAATAGAATCAGCGCACTGGAGTGATAGACTGGCCGGAGATGCAATCACGGTAAAGCACAACCCTACAGACTAGCGGGACCAGCCCTCTGGCGTCCCAAGCGAGGGGCTCCTCTCCTCTCTGAGGTGCGTATAAATGCTGTTTCCCCTCCCCGGACCAGGTGTGGGCACCGGGCGGGAGCGATGTATGCTTTAAGAAGACAATTGTACTCTGTTTTGGAGGCCAAGTCTCATACTCTGCAAGGATGAGGTTCCCGCCCTATTTGGGAGCCGAGATGGTGAGATCGCAATCACTGCACCTGCAGAACGCAAACACCTTCCGCTCCGGACCTGGCAGCTGCTTTCACCTAAGATATGCCGCCAGGTCTAACCGACAGTTCTCTCTACTCTACTCCAGCCCTCTTTATTTTGGAGAACATCTGTTTTACGGACGCTACTTTAACAAAAGCTCTACGGTTCTCAGAGGTTCTGAGGAACCTAGGTTTAACCCCTAGCAAACCCTCCCCTCTAATACCCTTTTCCGCCTTCCCTTGTATTTTCATAAAACAAAAGGGAGAGAGTGCTCCTTCCGCAGGTACTGAGCAGAGGAAACTGTGGATCCTTTCCTTGCACCTTTAGAACTAGAATGATCAGATCTTCAAATTTCCTCAACAAAATACTAGACTGTGTCAGAAGACACACATCACAAAGAGCAAAACACGTCTCTGGCCTTAGGAGACCTCATACCTAAAGATCATATATCCTTGGGCCAGAGAAGTATTACAGAGATAAAGGCACTTGCCTTGCAGGGGGCTGGCCCTGATTTGACCCCCCAAGACTGCATAGGGTCCCCAGAACCAGATGGTCCTGGGGCACTTCCAGCATAGACCCTCTGAGCACAGAGCCAGGAATAGCCCCCTGGGAGGGATGGAGGGTGTCTTCACATTCCTTACAAAAACCATGAAATTAAAAGGCATGATCATCCCTTAATAATGCAATGGAAGGAAATGTAAAAATTATATTAACGTGAACATTAATTCTATAACAAATAAACTAATAATGAAATATGCATATTTCCTATCGCTTTTATTTCAACTTCTCTCTCTTTTTTTTTTTTTTTTTTTTTTTTTGCTTTTTGGGTCACACCCAGCGATGCTCAGGGGTTTCTCCTGGCTCTGCACTCAGGAATTACTCCTGGCAGTGCTGGGGGGACCATATGGGATGCCGGAGATCGAACCCAGGCCGGCACAGGCCAGCCGCGCTGCAAGGCAAACGCCCTACCCGCTGGGCTATCGGTCAGCTTCTCTTATTTAAAGGTAGAATAACATAACAAAATGTTCACATTGATGTAGGAAAGCATTTGATCTTCATATTTCTTCCTTAAACTTTGAATTCTAAAATTTCTCCCTGTGCTTCTTCCTTTGCTTTTGCATGGCCCACCGCTCCACTTCAGTTATGGCCTCATTATAGTTCAGTTCCTGGACCATCCCCTGATTTGTTGCACTGTGCCTCTTGGCATTCAATAGCCATAACAAGAGGTTAGTTGTTGCAGTACACTGTTGCCCAGAGCCTCTGCATCTTGTCTGGAGTTACCTCCTGCAGACCACTTTGTAGATAAAGGGCGGAAAACAGTTTGAATCTGTGATTTTATGTGGCAGAATATCCTGGATGGCTCCAGGGGCACCACTGAGGGTCGGGCGAGGCACAGCAACACGTGCCGCCAAAGCATGCCGCCCCAACCACAGGGGGACTGGGCCGAGAGGATGGGGACCTAAGCAGTCCCCCACCAGAGTGAGAGTAGTCCGCTGTGTTGGAGAACCCCGCGCCACCTGGCTCAACGAGCAGGAGGAGCAGGGTCAGGCCAGATTCCGCACCCTGGCGCTCCCTCACCATGCCACCCGTGGGAAGAAGTGAGGGACCCTCTGGCAGAACGAGAAGAGCGGTCCCATTCACGGTGAATATCCATCCCTCGTCTGGCATGGCTTAGGCCCAGTCCAGATATCTTACCATGTATTCTATGTTAGCTGATATAAATATTTTCTCATGCTACCACAATCATCATGGAACTAGAGAGATATTACCAGTACATTTACCTAGCCACATTGAATCTCTAAGTAATTAGACCAGAGAGAAATGTTCTTTGCCTCCAAGCAAGCAAGTGTGGCTCTCTATTAAAGTCTAAAGGCTAATATACAAAACAACTATGAAGTAAATATGAGAATCTTGTGAAGGCTTGGAGAAATATATGCCTGGCTGTAGAATATTCACTGGTACAGATGCATGCCTTTGTGTTCTGAGATACAGTTCATCTCAGATGCCCTTCCCCCTCCTACATGGGGCCTGGTGGAGAACCAAGGGCAGGGCCTTCAGCCTTGGCTGGAGCTATATTAACATTTCAATGGAACTAGGTGAGATCCTGGTAGAAGTTACATGAGGGGAATTGACCCTAACTGCTTTCCTTGACTGGGCCAGTCTGGGCTGAAAAGTTATAAAAAGCTGTAGCCTGCTTTTTTCTGTTGTTTTTCCCCCCGCCTTTTTGCCTTTTGCCCTTTCTCTTCCTCCTCTTTGCCCTCTGCCTCCTCTCTTCTTTCTCTTCCCTGTTGGACCTTAGCATGTGGTAGGGCCATCTTGGCCTAGGATTCTAAACCTACGCATGGCCGGGCCCAACTAGGAACCTAAAGTCTGGAGTTTTCCTGTTACTAAATTGTATACCAGAACAAGTGTGAGTAAAGCCTTTTGAAACTTTGCTGGAGTCTCACATCTTTCTCCATCTGCCAGCCACCAATTCCCTGGGGCAGAAGGGGATCCCTGACCCTGCTCCCAGATTTTGTCAGGGAGCCCAACATACCCAAGTGGAGGTCCCACTGAGATGCTTATGAATTTTTCCTGAAGCTTGGGAGCAGAATTTAAACCGTGAGTGAAAATGCGTTACCTCTGGTAGGTTTTCTCTTTGCTCAGGCTTCACCTGCGTTTTCAGGTGCTAGCTGTTGTGGCTTTTGTAACTCCTGCTTATATTTCAGGGAATTTCTCTTTGTTTTGGTTTTTTCTGGTGCTAACTCTTGTGATTTTGTAATTAAGTTGCACATCTCCCAAAGATCTGAGTGCAAGGTCTGGTGAGCAAACTGCTAACTTTAAAGTAGAGACTTTCCTGGACCTTTGGTTTAAGGAAATGAAAGGGCAGATTTCTTGGTGGTACCTTTAATTCTGCTGAAATAGAGCTTTAGGTTCTCTCTACAGTTGCCTGACGCCTTTATGTGCACCATGGCTTTCTATAAAGACAAGCCAAAATAATTTTCCTCTTTTTATTTGTCTGTGCTCCATCCTACATGGCTGGAGGTTTGCAAACAACTAATTGTGCAAATGGATATTTATGGCAAAAGACTTATGGCAAATGAGTTATGGAAATTGTTATGGAAAATGAGGAATTGTTGAACATGCTCACAAAACTTTCAAAATTCAGTTACTGAAGCAACAATAGACAGGTATCTTTAACATTATTCACCTTAAATTTCTTAAATTTGTCTCAAGGAAAGCCTTACTCAGCAACTGAATGACACTTTCAAGAAGATATGCAAACTCAAAAACCAGTCAATTCACCTATCTGGGTAAAATTGATCATAAACCTCCTCATTCGAGGTAGGGGTTATGCTTTTATTTCCAAAGATGATAACCCCGCCAAGAAACTCTGGGTGCCTCTGCACCTTGTCAAGATTTGAGTTCTCCAAGTATCAGAAAACACCTAATTCTTTCAATAGAAAATCTTATTTTTAAATTGCAAACTGCTGTTTAAACCTCCCGGATTTTTGATGCAGAGACCTCATACACACGAGGGAGAGCTGCCATCCAACTCTCCCCTAACTCAGCTGACCATGAGGCACCCAGGAGGGACGACAGGTTCTGGTCCAGACCCGCCACCCCAGGAGGGCCTCAGAAGCAGCCAGAAGAAACTCACTCACCATAATCACAGCCATTTTCAATGTCTGGACTCCACAGCTCATCAGAGCCCCACCCAAGAGAGAAGCCAATTTCAAGCCCAGGTAGGTGGTTCTCAGCGGCAAGAGTCACCAGACTTTCGTGGAGATAGAGCTGGGGTCCTCCTTCCCCACCTTCATCCCTTCTGGGAGGCCTGGTGGACCCGCCCACAAACTGCCTCTGGGCTGTCAGCCTTGATGCAGAGACTGTGTCACACAGTCGCAAAGCAGTCATGCAGTACATCAAACTAGCAGAAACCAACCACAGTCTAGAAACTCAGAAAGTAAATTCAAGAACAGAATTTGGCCAGATTCTCCCATAACCAACAATATGGAAGAAAATGGATTCATCAATAACATTGCCATTTATGTGCTTTAATGGTCAATATAATTAGTGCCAGCTGAGGGAGCAGGCATGGGGATTGGGGTGGGTGGGAAATGAGGGTCTTTGGTGGTGGGAACATACTGGTGGTGGGAGTGGTATTGAAGTATGAATCTATCAACAGTATTATGAAAACCTTTTTACTTTGTAAATCACGGTGTTTCAATAAAAAAGAAAAATATAAAAAAAGAATATAAAATAAAAAAGAAAATTAAAAAATAAAATAAACCTCCCGGATTTTGTCAGGGCACCCAGCATACCACAAAAGTCAGTAAATATTTTCACCATAAAGCCAGATATAAATGGCTGATAGGTTGCCTTTATCTTTTATATTTATTAAAGACAAAAGTTGCCATTGAATACAAGAGGCAGATAGGGACTATACAAGGAATTTAACAGTTCCTGATGGCAAAGATGATGGCAAAGAAACATCTTTAGTGGTTTATACAAATAACTTGTTTAAAAAGACAAAGCACCATAAATCCAGGTAAACTGTAAGAAACTAAATGCACTTATTTCAAAATATGACCACAGATATAATCAGGTGCTGTATCTCCCTAGATCAAACATTGGGATTATCTACTTTTCTGAGAGGAAACTATACCTTTTATTCCCAAGACTGTGTCTTCGACCTCTGGTCAAGGTCAATTATATGTTAATTAGAGATCTAGCTGATCTATAATTAACATAAGAGTCCAATGTCAGTGTATTTCTCACAAAAACTGAGCTCGGTAGTCTTTGCATATGAGTTTGGGTAGATCCTCAGCAAAACCCAGCCCAGATCCTTTTCATAATGATTCCCCCAGTAAGAAGTGAGGACCATGAAGCCTTTAGATATCAACTTCTGTTCTAAGAGCAGAGCTCAGATAAAGACTTTGACTCTGCTATAGAAATGACAAATGTAGACTGACATATAGTTAATCTACAAAGTGAAAAGAAATTGTACCATTCTCTGCATCAAAATCTGTGGAAGCAGTGGCCCCTTGCATGGAGATTTGCAAATCCAGAAAGAGAATTTAGCTTCTCAGTCTAAAGTACCTATGGGTTAGTTACTTTGAAGTTTCCTACAAGCAAATGTATATACTGTTCCTATATGAGTAGTTCTTTTTTTTTTTTTTTTTTTTTGCTTTTTTTGGATCACACCCGGCAATGCTCAGGGGTTACTCTTGGCTCTGCACTCAGGAATAACTCCTGGCGGTGCTCGGGGGACCATATGGGATGCCGGGGATCGAACCCGGGCGGCATGGGCCGCCGGCGTGCAAGGCAAACGCCCTACCCGCTGGGCTATCGCTCCGCCCCCTATATGAGTAGTTCTAACCAGGCCTGACAATGCTTAGCTTCGAAATCAGGCGAGATCGGGCGCGTTCAGGGTGGTATGGCCGTAGACATATTTGATATGCCAAAAACTAGTAACAATTATGGACCTAAATTCCATGACCTGGAGAATGGTTTGAGGCCCTGGAGCAAGCAGATGCCCTTGGGCTACACTTGGTTGCGACAAGACAAATGGAGATGTTACTGGTTCCCACTCGAGCAATAGATGAACAACCGGAAGACAGTGACAGTGATACAGTGATACAGTGATATGAGTAGTTAAACAATGTTCTACCAGAGCAGATGACCTTTGACAAAACAGTCAAAGCTCCTCTTTATTAGAACTGAAAACCAGATACAATTTAAGTAGTTTTTCTATCTTCCTTTAATCATTGTGATTTTTAATTTAGTCCCAATCATGTATAGTATTTTCATATGGTAATAGAAAAAATGTGTGTGCTTTTTTAAATTCCAAACTACAACTATTTGTGGGTTAAGAGGAGGCACACAGCTGTTGGCACTCAGGAGATCATGCAGTCTGGGGATTCAACCTGGGACTCCAGTCCTCAGAACTATCTCTCTGGCCCTCCAGTTTTTGAGCATTTACTGACAGGCACACACTCTGTGACTACTTTCTAGAATACATATGATATAGCCCCAAAAGCTCAGGAAAAGGGAATGTAAAAACCAAGCAGTTTACAATCAAGGAGAGAGGTTAGATGTACATGCAATTAGCCATAATACCAGACATGGAGAGCATGAGCAGTGTACTGCAAAAGAACATCATATAGTATAATTATTTAAACACAGGAAATTGTGAAGCCTTACAAAAAAAGCACTTAGGTTAGGTCCTAGGGAATAGATTGGTATCATGATGGTATCATGAGATGACATTAAACCTAAAGGAAACTGAAAAAAAGCAGACATTGAAACACAAATGTGTCTACAATGCCCCTCTGAACTTCTAGTCTTGGATAAAGAGCATATGGGGTGCATTAGGGGGGAAAAGAGATGGACTGAGATCAATTCATATATGTTCTTTAATACCATATATAGGATTTTGGGCTCTGTTGTAAATACAAATCATAGGACATGTACTAAAGATTTTAAAGTGGAGGTTTGCTATTCAAGTCCATGTTCTCCGTTGAATAGTATTTTGCTTGCTTATCTCTGTATTTTTCTTTCCTTTTATTTTTTGCTATACTTGGCAGTAATCAGGGTTACTCCTGGCTATGCACTCAAGAATGACATCTGACAAGCTTTGGAAACCATATGAAATGATACAGGAAGCCGGGTATCAAACCTGGTCTGGCCACATATTGGGCAAAATCCCTACCCCCGGATACTTATCTCTCCAGCCCCAATCTCTATGTTCTATGTATTCTTGTTTATTTTCACTCTGGAGAAATCAATCTCTGTCTCTGTCTCTCTGTCTCTCTCCCTCACCTCCTTTTTGGGTCACACCTGGAAATGCTCAGGGGTTGACCCTGACTCTGCAACTAAGGTATTATTCCTGGCAGTACTTGGGGGATCTTATGTATGCTGAGGATTGAACCAGGGTGAGCTATATGCAAGGCAAACACCCTACCTGCATGCTATCGCTCCGGCCCTGTTAGTGTTCTCTCTTGAACACATTTCCTCTCCCTCTCTTTTCACATCTGTCTAAGCAAGTTTTGTTAAATAAAAACTACCTTGCTTCACTTTTTAAAAATCACCATCATCCCCCTCCATCTTGTCGAGCCTGGTGGCCCTGCCCAGGAGCTGCCCTCGGGCCAGCATACAGGGCCTCACGGACGGCTGGGGAGGCTGGCGCTCAGCTCGCGCCGGGCCTAGCTGACCATGGAACCCCGAGGAGGGCAGATGGGTTTTGGGAGTGGGCCCGTTGCCTCTGGGGGTCCCGGAAGCAGCCGGATGAGACTCGCCCATCACACTAGCCACCATTTTTGCTGTCGGACGCTGGGAAACTGCCTCACGACCAGATCAACAGAGCAAAGCCAGTTCGAGCCCAGGTAGGCGGCTCCAAGAGGCGGGAATCACTGGGAAGTCATCAGATGGAGGCGTGGTCGTCCCTTCCCCCTCCATCTTGTCGAGCCTGGTGGCCCTGCCCGGGAGCTTCCCACGGGCCAGCATACAGGGCCTCACGGACGGCGGGGGAGGCTGGCGCTCAGTTCGCGACGGGCCTAGCTGACCATGGAACCCCGAGGAGGGCAGATGGGTTTTGGGAGTGGCCCGTCGCCTCTGGGGGGTCCCGGAAGCAGCCGGATGAGACTCGCCCATCACACTAGCCACCATTTTTGCTGTCCGGACGCTGGGAAACTGCCTCACGACCAGATCAACAGAGCAAAGCCAGTTCGAGCCCAGGTAGGCGGCTCCAAGAGGCGGGAATCACTGGGAAGTCGTCAGATGGAGGTGTGGTCATCCCTTCCCCCTCCATCTTGTCGAGCCTGGTGTCCCTGCCCGGGAGCTTCCCACGGGCCAGCATACAGGGCCTCATGGACGGCCGGGGAGGCTGGCGCTCAGCTCGCGCCGGGCCTAGCTGACCATGGAAACCCAAGGAGGGCAGATGGGTTTTGGGAGTGGGCCCGTCGCCTCTGGGGGTCCCGGAAGCAGCCGGATGAGACTCGCCCATCACACTAGCCACCATTTTTGCTGTCCGGATGCTGGGAAACTGCCTCACGACCAGATCAACAGAGCAAAGCCAGTTCGAGCCTAGGGTCGTGCGCGCTAGCGGCTGCGTGGTCCACTAAAAAATAGTGAAACAGTAATGTCTTTTAATGCACTGCATTCCACGAAGAGCAGGAAAGTTTGTTGGGAAGGAGATATAAAGAGGAAAGAAATGACATACAGAACCCGCCACGTGGTTGAGGTGCGGGAGGAGGGAGGGAGGTGGGGACATTGGTGATGGGTGATGGGTTTGGGCGGAGGGTACGTGTTGGAACACTGTAGAACCAAAGCTCTACATGAGCATCTTTCAATTTAAAAAAAAGGTGGAATCTACCACAAACATGTGGGTATCAGTGGTTAGGTAAGACAGAGAAGGGAACAGTTTGCTAATATTTGTCAAAAGTGGTAATACCAGCCTAGAACTGAGCATTGAATATAGGAAAAAAGATATACATGATAATCTCTAAATGTATGTATTGCAATCCACAATGTGTAAGAGAAGAGAGATAGAGAGAGAGAGAAGAGATAAAGAACTTGCCATAGAGGCAGGCTAGGGGAGTGGGGAGGGAAGTGGGGACATTGGTGGTGGGAAATGGGCACTGGTGGAGGGATGGGTGCTGGAACACTGTATGACGGAAACCCAAACATGAACATCTTTGTAATTGTATATCACATGGCAGTGTAATAAAATATTAAAAAAAAGAAAAAAATCATCATCATAATAAAGCAGAGAAGTGACAGGATCAAATCTGTGCTTAGAAACGATCATTTGGGTCACAATATAAATGATTAAATTAGAGCAAGAGGAAATTACTTATGGAGGGAGACACATTCCAAAAACAATAGAATGAAGCATCAGAAACATTTATAATAAGTCTCTCTCAGAAGTAGGTAACAAGCTTTATTCTATTCACCAATTATGGTTGATTTTCCTTATGTTTCCAGCTAGTTTTCAGCCATTGTACTAGCAACAAAATGTATATAAAACAAAGGAAATTAATTCATTTATTCAAAAATATTTATTGATGGTCTACTATGTGCAAGTCCCTATGCCAGGTGCTAAGAGAATTCAAAGATGAATAAAACATATCCCCAATGCTCATACAATTTACAGTACCATGCAATCTGCAAAATTACTTCAACCACATTTATTAAGTATTCAGTTTATGTAGATTAATGTTCAATGCACATTGGTTTTTAAAAAGAGGTATAAAAGGGAAAGGCAGCAAGATATAAGAAATAAGCCAAAGAATTAGGGCAAAGAAATATGTAAACAATAGGAAATCAGAAGAATCCATATTTCTTGATTAATAGAGCCAATGACTACTCTGCAAAATGAGATAATTAGCATTATTTTATTTTTTCCACTATGTGTTCAAACTCTCAAGTTTTGTGACTTACATTAGCTCTATTCTGGTCTTGTTTATAACATTTACAGCTTTTCACAACATATTTCCTCTAGTCTCTCTTTTGTACTATGTATTCATCATCCACTGTTCCTGGCTCACATCTTCTGAAAGGCTGAGAATCCTTAGAGTTGAGCATTGAAGGTGTTTCTTGATATTCTGGTGAAAATAACTATTACATAACACCTGAGCATGATGGCTATTTATCAGAGAAAATAAGAATCAAGGTAAAAACTTTTCTGTTCTCCACCACCGTGACCTGGGAAGAGGTTGGTCTTCAGTGATTTAATCACTCATGTCAATGTAATGAAGCTTCCCTAAAAAATTTAAATGGGGAGAGGGACAAAGAGATAGTATAGCAGGTAAGTGCTCGCTTGCTCAAGCCCAGTCTAGGTTTGTTCTCAGGTGACCCCTGAGTTCAGAGTCAGGAGTAAGCCCTGAGCACTGCCTGGTGTGGTTTCCCCACATCAAACAAAAAACCCTGAGGAGGGAGTTGCAGGTATACTAACTGTGTATCTGACTGCAGCTAGTCAGTCAGACACACAATTAGTTAATAGCCATTGCTTGTGACTAGCTCCTAAGTGTTATCTGTGAGTAATGTTAGAATTGAGTTGAATTTTCAGATATCCCTGCTGAAGGCTAAGATTTGTCTATTGTTTGGGGAATCCTTTCCAAATTCACATTAAAATTGAGTTGAGGACTATGACAGTCCCTAACTGCCATCCAGCTCTGGTTTGTGTTGTAGCAGATGTTGTCTAAACTCGGTTTCGCTGTCCTTCAAAATCATGCTTCTCAAACCAGAAAATAAGCACAGGAGCTAAGCCACCTGTCTTGAAACCCACCAACTGTGGTCTCCTGGGCAATGCCAGAGGTCACTCTTGAGCACTGCCAGGTATGGTCCTAAAACAAAGAAAAATAAAATAAAAAATTTTAAATCCTGTTCTGGGTTGGGGAGATAGCTCAAAGAGCTGAAGCTCATGCTTCACTTGTGGGAGGCCTGGGTTGGATCCCCAGCACCACATGATGCCCAGCACCTTCAGGCGCAACTCTTGAGCACCGAACTAGTGTCTCTGGGTATGTTCCAAATATAGCAAGAAAGACATGTTTCTTTCCACCACACCTGAATGATATTCATATCTTTAGATTCTAGCCAGTTGATAATTAGTATGAAGAGAACTTAGGCTTTCAATTCTCACTGATATAAACCAATTCTTTTGGGGCCGGAGCGATAGTCCAGCGGGTAGGGCATTTGCCTTGCACGTGGACAGCCCATGCTGGCCTGGGTTCGATCCCCGGCATCCCATATGGTCCCCCAAGCAACTCCAGGAGTAATTCCTAAGTGCAGAGCCAGGAGGAACCCCTGAGCATCGCCGGGTTGGCCCAAAAAAAGCAAAATAAAATAAAATAAACCAATTCTTCTTCCCCAGTTTAAGAATTTAAAATTGTGGGGCCAGAGCAATAGCAGAGCAGGTAGGGCATTTGCATTGCACGTTGCAGACAGGTTCGATTCCCAGCATCCCATATGGTCCCTGAGCACTAACAGGAGTAATTCCTGAGTTCAGAGCCAGGAGTAACCCCTGAGCATTGCCAGGTGTGACCCAAAAAGAAAAAAAAAGTGATTGGAGTTGTATTCTAATCAATTTTCTCCACCTCTGCGGATGTCTTCTAAGGGGAAGAACAGAGGGAACCTGGAGTGACTGCTACTCCAATAGCTCAGCTCTCTTGTGAGATCAGTTAAATGATTACCCCAGCCCAGTGCAGCCAGTAGGTGGGCTCTATTACTCTCCTGGTGCAGTTGGTATCATTTCTTCTGCTCAGCTTGGTTACTGGGAAATGGAAAGCTCTGAAGGCCTTTCTTGTCTCTCTGCTGAAGTCTCCCTGGTGGCAAATAGAAACTTCTATACTAAAAAAAAAAGAAAAAAAAATTCTTGGATTTTCCTATATGTCTATCTCCACGTAAATTACAGACCTACATCCTCTGAAATGCTTCCCAAATTAGTGAAGGTATTGGGGAAAACTTTCGGAATGTTGTCAACTCCTTTCCCTTCCCTCATCACAGTCTCCTCCTGAGGAGCAGTAGTAGTAGTAGTTTGAAGCTCCACACACTTCACGGCAGGGGGTCAGGTGTAGGTTTGGCCCACACCTGGCAGGCTACTTCTGACTCTATGTTCAGGGGGTCATTAATAGCAGTGTAGGGGGAGTAATGAAGGGTGGGGGGGCACATGTGGTACTCGGAATTGAACGCAGGTTGGCTGTGTAAAAGTTTCTACCCGCTGTACTATCTCCCTGACCTCCATCAAAGTACTTTTGCTCCTGTTGTTCATTGCTTAGGTATAGGTGGATATAAAAATCTATGGCCATATTAAATTATTTATTTATTTAAATTTTATTTTTTTATTTTATTATAACACCATGAAATATATAATTACAAAGATGTTCATGATTGGGTTTCAGTCATACAGTTCCAGTACCCATCCCTCCACCAGTGTGCATTTCCCACCACCAATGTCCCCTGATTCCCTCCCCCTCCCCCCAACCTGCCTCTATAGCATGTACTTTTCCCTCTTCTCTCTCTCTCTCTTTCTCTCTCTGTTCTCTTAAGCATTATTGGTCTTGTTAAATTTTGTATTAGAAGTTTATCACATAAACTCAACTAAGTTTGAAGTACCTGTTAGTCTAAGTTTTTTTTTCCATAAAGCTTTTCTTCTTGCAGGTTTTTTGAGCCTGTGTTCTCTCTTATGCACCTCTCTCTCTTTCTCTTTAAATTTCTTTCAATAAAACTATTTTGCTTCACAAAAAAGAGTTTCAAATAAAAAAGAGGAATAAACATTTCAAACTGCACTTGCTAATTATTCAGTAAATGCCTGCAGAATTAATTCAAAAGTTTCCCTGGACATAGTTCAGTTAATTAAAACTGCAAATCATTATTATATCTTATCCTTTCCATTTTTCTATTACAGTAATAAGGGAGCACTCACTATATACCAGACTGCTGGGTACTTTATATATATTTTCTAATTGAATTCTCACAGCACCACAGTGAGTTTATGCTATTGTTATCTCTATATTATGAGGAATCTTTAGTATACAAGGCCAAACAATTTATTATAAGGATTAATCAAGAGGCAAAAAATCAGGCCCGAGGTACCTGCTGCCAAAAACTATTCTTGAAACAACTACATTATGGACAGAAAATTCCTTCTTTCCTTTTTTCTTTTTTCTTGCTTTTTTGGACCAAATTCAGCAGTTGCTTGGGCTTACTCTTGGCTCTGTACTCAAGGATTACTCCTTGTGGGGCTTGAGGGACCCTACGTGGTACTGGGGGCTGAACCTGGGTCAGTCACATGCAAGGCAAGCTCCCTACATTTCTTCAAGGAATATAAGGAGGGAAATATTGAATTTGAAGTCTGAAGACTTCAAACCAAAAAATCAAGATCCAACATTAGATTTACTCTAAGAAGTTTGGAGCCAGAGAGATGTGATAGTAATGTTTGATCCCAGAATGAGAGTTCTGAGGCAATTCTGGAGAAAAATCAAGAGAGGAAATGGGAAGACTCTGGGGCATTTCAGGTGAAATTGAGGATAGTTCAGGAGTTAGGGTGCTTGTCTTGAGCTGTGTTTGATCCCTAGCCCCAGAGTGTCTTCCCAGCATTGCCACATGTGATCCAGAGGTCGCAGTAAAGCAGGGCCCCAAAGAACCACACATCTTCAGATTCAAGCTGCTGGCCCATCTGGCCAAGTACCCTTGGGAAAGGCATCCGGACCCCTTAAGTACTGTGTGGTGAGGATGGTGGTCAGCAATAAACATACCTGGCTGAGACACAGCAGAAGTTAAGGGACTTGCCTTCCATGTGGCCAACCAGGTTTGAGCTCTGACCCCGACATGATCATCCAAGCTTCACCGGGAGTAATCCCTGAGCACAGAGCCAGGAGTAAGCCCACCAATGTAGCACACATCTAGCAACACCAAGAATAGATTTTTTTTAAAAAGTAAAGATATTTAAAGTATTAGTAAACTGAAAAATCCAAACACTGTTTATAGACTTGATGCATGTTAAACTTATGAGTAAGGGGGAAGCAGGAAGCAACATGAAAATAGCAGGAATTCAAGCTTGGGTTCTCACAGCCCATGATACAGATTCTAGCTCTCCAGCTGCTATACATTACAGTTTGCCAATATTGCTAAGCCTTTGCTTTTCCATTTCTAACAGGGGGATGATAATATTCTTCCTTATTTCAATGAAAATTATTGTTATATGTATGCATGTGTGATGTGTGTATACACACACACACCCATAGGTGGTGAAGAGGACACATCTGGCAGTGCTCAGGGTTTTTTTTCCTTGCTCTGCGCTAAGGAGTGACTCCTGGAGGTGTTCAGGGAACCATATATCATCCTGGGGATTCAAATCAGGCTCTAAGCTGCCACAGCCATATGCAAAATAAGCTTTATCTCCTACACTATCTGGGCACACATGCATACATACATACATACATATGTGTGTGTGTGTGTGTGTGTAGATATGGAAACACAGAGTGACTCTCAAACTTGATGTGAGAATGAATGAGAAAAGCCCATGCACACACAAAACATTGGAGAACATTTTAGCTGCTATTAATCTTTTACTTCCACCTCTTCTCTGCTTCTCCTTTTGTTGTTGTTTTTGGTTTTGGGCCACACCCAGCAGTGCTAAGGGCTACATACAGCTTAAGGCTCAGGGTCTTTTCTGACAGTGTTTGGGGGACCACACACCTTGCCTTCTCCATGCAATAGGATGAGAGTGAGAAAAGAGAAGATTTCAATAACAGGAGAGTTTTTGTTTCGTTGGTTTTTGTCAGTTCTAGGATTAAACCCAAGGCCATCACTCTACCCTAGAGCCACAGCCCTCACCTTAAACCAGTTCTTTCACAATAAAGTTCCTCCATCGCTCAGAGATGTTATCAAAGCGGGTATGTGTTCTGTTTTCTTTCTCTTTTCCTTCCGGTGATGCCAGAAATAAAGGCCAGGGCTTCACACTTGCAAAGCGTGTGCTCCTCCACTGAGCCCCATCCCTAGTCTGGAAGGGGGCATTGCTCCCTCTGCTGTCACTGGTCTGCGGACGGTTGAACATTTGTTGTGGTGCTTGCACATTTAGTTGCAGGGCACTGGAAATCAAACACTGCACTGGGGTACTAGGGATCCCAAATGGCAGTGCCACTGGGATTGTGCCTGGTCTCTGGGACAGTGCTGGGAATCAATCTAGTCTCCTCAAGTCCCAGTGGGGGAAGCAGGGAAGCACATGGGCAGTGCTCAGGGCTCTTGCTTTGCACTCAGGGATCACTCCTGATGGTGCCCAGGGGATCCTATGGAGTGCTGGGGATCCAACCATGGTTGTCTGTACTGCCCACCATACTATCTCTTTGCCCCTCCCCATCAGGCGTTAAAAGAATGCTTGGAAATTAAATGGTGCTTTCTGTGAAAAAATTAGAGAAGACAATGCAAAATATTGTTTCTCTCCCACAGACTTTCTGCTGTCATTTTCTGCTTCCAGCCTCCCAAATCCCTTATCTTTCTTATCCACACAGGTGGAACCTTTGGATCTGGCATTTCAACCCAACCTTCCCGAGGAACATCTAGTCCAATCTTTATCCTACCATTTAGAGCAATTTGCCAATGCTGCAAGATTCTAGTCTCATGCTGCAGTTCTGACTGATTTCCAAAACCTGGCCCCTACCTCAGTATCTGAGTTCTTTTTTATATTTTTGACTCCCTTGTCTTTGTTTGTTTGTTTGTTTGTTTGTTTGTTTGTTTTTTACTTATACCCAGTGGTGTTCAGGGCTTACTCCTGACTCTGAGCTCAGGGTTTACTCTTGGTGGGCTTGGAACACGGGGGATCAAAGCTTGGGTTTGCTGCATGAAAGGCAAGCACTCAATCTACTGTACTATCTCTCCCTTATCTTGATATAATATAAAATCAGTATCCCTCTAAAAAAAGGGGGGTCTAATATGTTCTTACATGCACATATCTGGGAACAAGCGCAACTGAAAACACCAGACTGCTGTCTCAATTTTTGATTATTCATTCTCCTGGATTACCTAATACTGTGCTGTTGTCCAGCTGAAGCAAAAGCCTAACTCTAGTTTTTTTTCCCTCCTTATGAACAGCGTCCTCAAGCTTCCCTCCCTTCCCTGTTCCCATGCCCTTCTGATGTGTACCAGTGAAGCAGAACTCCCCCAAGCCCTGCAGCTAGATTTGCCTTGTACCTATCTCAACTCACTGTACGTTATCCATTTACATTTCCCCAGAACACAGTGATCTGATCCTAAGACAAGACAGTCATCCAACCAACCTACAGTCAGAATGTGATTCTCACAAGGAAGTGGGAAGTCTGAAATTTGAGATTATGACAGATTGTATATACATGACTCCAGACTCGTCTTTATTGACCCTGATCTGCCTGTTTTTTAAAGACATATTAAAATTTGCCCAGAAGAAATTAAGAATTTAATTTAAAATTAAAAAAAATTAGGTACCCAGAAGCAGCCGGATGAGACTCGCCCACCACATCAGCCACCATTTTCTCTGTCCATACACTGCAGCACATCAGAGCCCGCCCAGGAGGGATGCTGACCTCAAGACCAAATTAACAGAGCAAGATGAGTTTGAGCCCAGGTGGGCATCTCCCAGAGGCGGGAATCTCCGGGAATTCGTCAGATGGAGCTGGGGTTGCCCCTTCCCCTCTCCATTTTGTTTGAGCCCAGTAACCCCACCCAGGAGCTGCCCTGGGGCGACCAGCCATAGTATGCAGAGCCTCAGACGCAGCTGGGGGAGCTGGAACTTGGCTCTCCCCTAGCTCAGCTGACCATGAGGCCCCCAGGAGGACAGATGGGTTTTAGGTGTTGGCCCATCACCTCTGGGGGTCCTGGAAGCAGCTGGATGAGACTCACCCACCTCATTAGCAGCCATTTTCACTGTCCGGATGCTGCAGCACATCAGAGCCTGTCCAGGAGGGATGCTGACCTCAAGACCAGATTAACAGAGCAAGACAAGTTAGAGCCCAGGTAGGCAGCTCCCAGAAACGGGAAACACCAGGAATTCGTCAGATGGAGCTGGGGTCGCCCCTTCCCCTCTCCATTTTGTCTGAGCCCGGTAGCCCTACCCAGGAGCTGCCCTGGGTGACCAACCCATAGCATGCAGAGCCTCAGACCCAGCTGGGGGAACTGAAACTTGGCTCTCCCCTAGCTCAGCTGACCATGAGGCCCCCAGGAGGACAGATGGGTTTTGGGTGTTGGCCCATCACTTCTGGGTGTCCCAGAAGCAGCCGGATGAGACCTCGCCCACCACATTAGCGCCATTTTCGCTGTCTCGATGCTGACCATGAGGCCCCTAAGTCACGCAGCCGCTTGTGCCGCACGCAGTCCATCAAACTAGTGGAAACAGTTATGTCCTTAATGTACTGCATTCTACGATGTGTAGGAAAGGTAGGCGGGAGGAAGAGATAGAGAGGAGAGAAAAGATATACAGAACCTGCCATGTAGTTGGGGTGCGGGAGGGGGGACATTGGTGTTGGGAGATGGGTTCAGGTGGAGGGATGGGTGTTGGAACACTGTAGAATCAAAACTCGAGCATGAGCATCTTGCAATTGTATGTCTAAAAGTGGTGTAATAAAATTTTTAAAAAATTAAAAATTAAAAAAAAATAGGGACCAAAGAAATAGTACAGGGGATATAACAGTTTCCCTGCATCCCATTTGCTACCATTTGAATCCCCTGGCACCACACATGGTACCCTGAGCACTCCAGTGTGACTCCTGAGCACAGACTGGACTAGTCAATGCACTGACACCACTACTCCCAAGGGGGAGTGGGGGGGTGGCGCAGAGGGAGGGTCGAGAATATCCGCAAGCTCTTCTGGGCAGGGATAATTGTTCTTCACCAGAGATTCTATGATCAGGACAGGTTAAACTCCTATTCAGAAACCTTTGTTTGGTGTGCTTCACGGGATCACCCCAGGAGGGAATTTACTGACAACTCTGGTGTTCAAGAGCCAGCAACACAGCCTTTCTGAAAGATTTGCTACCCTCTTGTTCTTTTGCTATTGAAACAAACCCCTCACCCATTTTTTTGTTTTTTGTTTTGTTTGGTTTTGAGGCACACTCAGCTCTTCAGTCAGGGGTCACTGCTGGCTGGGCTCCAGGAACTGTATGGGGTGCAAAGGGATGGAAACTAGGTCAGACACAAGCAAGACAAAAACACCCCCTGCCACCTGTTGTCTCACTCTGACCCAACAAATACCCTTTCTGCGATGTGACTATGAAGAGAGGATGGCTACCGTGAGATGTGACCCACCACCGTCCAGTCGGCCAGCTGGTTACCAGTAAAATTTCTTCTGCAACTCTCAATGTTTCTCAGTGGATTGGGTCTTCACTGTTACAATGACCTTTTTTTTTTGCATCAATTTTTAAAAATTTTTTTATTTTTACAATTACAAAGATATACAATTAAAAAGTTCATATTTAGGTTTTGGTCATACAGTGTTCCAGCCCCATCCCACCACCAGTGCCCATCTCCCACCACCAACATTCCCGGTTCCCTCCCCCTCCCTCAGCCCTCCTCCATGGCAGGTTCTTTATTTCTTTCCCTTTCTCTCTCTCTTTTCCTTCCCCTCCTGACTATGGATTGCAGAACATACATTAAAGGGTTGTCATGTGTATCCTTTTGTCTCTATTTAATGCTCAGTTCTAGGTTGGCATTAGTGCCCTCGACAATTGTTAGCACACTGTTCCATTTTCTGTCTTACCTAGCCTCTGACTCCCCACACGTTTGTGATAATTTCCACCTTTGACAATGTTTCACTTGACCTTGGATATTGGTATCATAATATGTACATATATATTTATGTCATGCAAATAAATGCAGTCATTCTGTATCTGTCTCTCTCTTTCTGGCTAATTTCGCTCAACATAATCTCCATGTCCATCCATTTATAGGCAAATTTTATAACTTCATTTTTCCTAACAGCTGCATAGTATTCCATTGTGTAGATGTACCAAAGCTTCATTATCCATTCATCGATTTTCGGGCACTCTGGTTGCTTCCAGATTCTGGCTATTGTGAATAATGCTGCTATGAACATAAAAGTAGGGATGGTGTTTCCGCTGCTTATTTTTGGTGTCCCAGAGTAGATTCTCAGGAGTGGTATGGCTGGGTCAAATGGGAGTTCAATTTCTAGTCTTTGGAGGAATGTCCATATTGTTTTCCAGAAAGGCTGTACCAGCTGGCATTCCCACCAACAATGGATGAGTGTCCCCTTTTCCCCACATCCACGCCAGCACTTGTTGTTCTTGCTCTTTTGAATATGTGCCAGTCTCTGTGGTGTAAAGTGGTATTTCATTGTTGTTTTGATTTGCATCTCTCTGATGATTAGTGATGATGTGCATTTTTTCATATGTTTTTTGGCCATTCCAATTTCTTCCTTGCTGAAGTTTCTGTTCACTTCTTCTCCCCATTTTTTGATGGGGTTGTTTGTCTGATGACCTTTGAGTCACTACCTGGAAAGGAGATTACATTAATAGGAATAATTTGTTCCATTAGCTGAAATTTTAGAAAAATTAAAAAATTTTTATTTGGGGGCATAACTACCAATGGCATGATGTGCTACACACAGTATAAAGTGCTTCATGTAAACAAACTCATTGGCTCCTCACCACCATTCAGTGAAGGAAGCAGTGTTACTTTGCCCACTTCACAGGTGAGAAAAAAAATTTTTTTTTTTTTTTTGGATCACACCAGGCAATGCTCAGAGGTTTCTCCTGGCTCTGCACTCAGGAATTTCTACAGGCAGTGATTGGGGACCATATGAAAGTGGTTCGAATGTAGGTAGGTTATGTGCAAGGCAAATGCCTTACCCGCTGGAGCATCCCTCCGGCACAACAGATGAGAAAATTAAACAAAGAGAGACTGAGTAACACATCAAAGTTCACAGGACCAATAAAAGGGAAGCATTGAAGGACCTAGGGGTGTGGCTGAGAGGTAGAGCATCCCCTTGCAACTGTGAGGTAGCAAATTTAATCCCTGTATCACCCCACATCCTCAAGCTTTAAAGAAAGCCTTTGATTCTGTGGAGACTGAAGCGGTCATTGAAGCCCTAGCCAAACAGGGTGTTCAAACCCAATACATCAAGATCCTTCGTGAGCTCTATTACGGATTCACCACCAGGATCTCACCATTCTACAAAGAAGTGATCATCAATGTCGAAAGAGGGGTTCGGCAGGGTGATGCCATTTCACCAAAACTCTTCAGTGCCACCCTCGAGAACATCATGCGACAATTAGAATGGGAAGGAATGGGAGTGAAGATAGACCGTTGGCAACTAAACCACCTATGCTTCGCTGATGACATCGCTCCTAATAACACCAAACATTAGCTAAGCAGCACAAATGCTGGCTGACTTCAACCGAGAATGTGGAAAGATAGGTCTACAGCTGAATCTCAACAAAACTATGTTCATGAAAAATGAACTAATTCCAGAGGCCCCATTCACTCTCAATGGAGCACACATCTCTGAATGCAGCAGTTATGTGTACCTAGGTCAAGAAGTCAACATGATGAATGACCTAAAACCTGGGCTGCGCAGGAGGAAGAGAGCGGCATGGAATGCCTTCAAAGGCATTGAAGAAATAGCTAAAAAGACAACCTCCGGCTCGGGGCACATCTCTTCAACTCCACCTTTCTCCCTGCATTAACATATGCCTTAGAGACCTGGGCCCTTTGAAAGCAGGATGAGAATGCTATTCGGGTCTCCCAAAGGGTCCCCCAAAGAGGAATCGAAAAAGCTATGCTTGGAATATCACGCCTCACTCAAGTGAAAGAAGGAATCCGGAGTTCCGACCTCCGTCGCTGTTCCAGAGTCAGGGACGCTGTCTCTTTTGCCAAGGCATCGCCAAATCAGGTGGGCTGGACATGTCATGCGATTTGGAGACGAAGCTGGACTAGAGCCGTTACCGACTGGATTCCACAGGATGTCAAAAGATCACGTGGCTGCCCACCTAAAAGATGGTCAGACTTCTTCGTCAAGACTTGAAGGAATGGTTTGAGGCTCTTTGTATTCCTGAAGCAACCAGATGCCATTGGGCTACACTGGCAAGTGATAGGGTCCGATGAAAATATTACTGGCGCCTGCTCGAGCAAATCGACGAATAACAAGATGTCAAGTGATCAAGTAATCACCAACATCCTCAAGCGCTATCCCTGCCATTCCCTATGGGATCCCCAATCTACTGCCACTATGTGACTCCTGGACATCACAGTGACAAAGGGATAGGAAGTGGGGGGAAAACTGAATATTAATGAGAAAATGCTCTACATTGCTTATCATCAGGGAAATGCAAATCAAAATAACAATGAGATATCATCCTACACTACAGAGATTATAATACATTCAAAAGAGCGAGAACAACCAGTGCTGGCATGGATGCAGGGAGAAAGGGGGTCCCATTCATTGCTGGTGGGAATGCCAACTGGTCCAGTCTTTTTGGAGAACAATATGGGCATTCCTCAAAAAGCTAGAAATTGAGAAATACCACTGGGAATATACCCTGGGGCTCAAAAAAACACACGGAAGAAACACCATCTGCATTTCTATGTTTATTGCAGCACTATTCACAATAGCCAGAATCTGGAAATAACCCGAGTGCCTGAGAACAGACAACTGGTTAAAGAAACTATGGTACATCTACATATTGGAATGCTATGCAGCTGTTACGAAGGATGAAGTCATGAAATTTTCTTATAAATGTATGGAGTGAAATGAGTTAGAAGGAGAGAGACAGACACAAAATGATTGCATTCATTTGTGGGGTGTGAAAAAACATAATGAAACCAACATCCAAGGACAGTAGAAACAAGGGCCAGGAGGTTTGGTCCATGGTTGAAGCCTACTTCAACCTCTTGGGAAAAGGCAGCTGGGATAGGGAAGGGACTCTATAACAAAGATAAAGGTAAATGCCCAGTGTATAAGAACTGAGTGCAGAATAGGTAAAGAAACAAACATTGTAGCATCACAGTATCTGTATTGCAGCTCAATGGGGAGAAAAAGCCCCAAGCCTGTCTCTATGCCTGTCTATCTCTATAGAGACAGGCTTGGGGGGTGAGGGGTTGGTTGTGACAGAAGGGTAAAGGGGCACATTGGTAGTGGGAAACATGCACTGGGGGGGGGGATGGGTGTTAGAACATTGACAAAAACCGATCATGAATAGCCTTCTGTGTGGCATGGTGACTCAATAAAATAATTTTTTTTTTTTTGCTTTTTTGGGTCACTTCCGGCAATGCTCAGCGGTTTCTCCTGGCTCTGCACTCAGAAATTACTCCTGGCGGTGTTCGGGGACCATATGAGATGCGGGGATCAAACCCAGGTCGGTATAGGCCGGCCGCATGCAAGGCAAACACCCTACCCGCTGGGCTATCGCTCTGGCCCCAAATTTTAAAAATTTAAAGAAAAAAATATTCTTGGAGGCTCACTAGGCTGCACTGTCTCTAGAAGTTAACTCAGGTAAAATAAGGCTTTTCAGCAACTTCTGGAGAGATGGCTCAAATGACTGAAACACAAGCTTTGCTTTCAGAGGCTCTGTACCCTCTCCCACCCCCAGCCCCCTCCCCCCCCCCCCGCATTACATGATCCCCAAGCACCATTCCAGAAGCAGAACCACACACCCCCAACCCCCAGTACCATCATGTGGAGCCCAATAAGGAAAAAAAAAGTGGGAATACAATGCCATCCCTAAAATAAAACCCAAACTGATTACTCTCAGTGAATCAAGCAACTCCTGGTACTCTTGGCTCCGTCCTCATAATATATTCACTAATGTAAACAGGAAAGCAGCCAGTAAGCAGTAAAGTGAGTTTTGTATTTATTAAACAATACTATAAAATTCTGATGAAAACCTCTATTGTAATTCAGACTTGCAGTTTTTTTCTGTTGGTGCTCAGAAACTAGCCCAGCTGTTTCTCCAGCTGCCTAGTAATTCTACAGGAACAAAATCAGTGAATCAGTTCAAATTCTAAATTTTGAAAAGGACAATGCATTTCCTTTTTGTCTTCATAAGACACCTACATTTAAATTACAATGTGAAGGCTACCAGCACTGGGTGAGCAAATTTACATAATTGGTGTCAAGGGTCTCAAGCAGAAGCCAAGGGGTTAGAGATTGATGGAACTGATAGAGCTGATTATTCTACCCATTTTAGCATCATTTCAAGCCCTTTTTATAAAGGAGACATTAAATTGTGTAGCTATCCTTTAAGTCTAGCGTTAAAGAGATAAAATGCAACCAGAAGGTCTTGCATGTTTAGATCCTTGCCTTTTCTTTCACACATATGTGACAAAACATGTGCCTGTTGTCAGGATTTCAAGCCACTCAGCATTTCTTTGTGACCCATTTGCTCTCAAAGCTTGCCTGCATCTGTTGAACTAGACTGCCAATTCACCCAGGGAAAGTTAATCTGGATAATTCAAGCAAAATTTTTAAGAAGCCAGACATCTGCAGGAAATGTGGCCTATGTCCTTCAGAGCTTTATGTTGCTCTGTGTGGAGACCAGCATGGTCTTCATCATGGATAATTGCTCACAAAGAATAGAAACCCACTCAAACTAGGTTAGGCATAAGGGGATAAGGGTTAGTCGAAAGAGATAAGAGTATCTTGTGGAAAGAGACTGGCAGGTCAGCCAGATCTTAACAAGGGACGTGAGAGTCAGGAACTGAAGGCATTTGCTTCCGCTGTGAGGGAGTGGAAGAGAGAGGAGGAGGAGAGGGGGATGGGGAGGTTACTCCCAGGCAAAGCTTAGGAGGCCTGGAGGCCCTCCCAGCAATTCTTAGCCAACAGGTCCCTAAAAATGCTGCTGCGGGGCCAGAGCGATAGCCCAGCGGATAGGGCGTTTGCCTTGCACGCGGCCGGCCTGTGCCGCCCTGGGTTCGATCCCCGGCATCCCATATGGTCCCCTGAGCACCGCCAGTGCTCGGAGTAATTTCTGAGTGCAGAGCCAGGAGTAATCCCTGAGCATTGCTGGGTGTGACCCCAAAAAGAAAAAAAAAATGCTGCTGCTTGGGGCCATGCCCAGTGGTCCCATGCAATGATGCGTGCTGAGGAAACGCGCCTGTTCAGAGGAAATCTGTTCTGGTTACCCTGGAACTGCTCAGATGCCGGGTGCTGAGTGTGTCTGGGGAAGCTTGTGATGCTGGGGATCAAACCAGGAAGGCCACATTCAAGCATGTGCTCTGCCCCCCAAGCCCATACTATCTCTTTTGCCTTCATTTTTTCCTAATTTCAACAGTATATTTGCTCTCCTTTGGATCTTGTGGATTCTACTGCTGAGCCACATTCCCGCCCCCATAACTTTTATTTTTATGCTTTGAGAAATTTTACAAGGTCCACCTTTGTCCTCCAGCTAGTGCTCAGTAACCAAACATAACACCTTTACCTTTTAGTTAGAAACACCAAACTTTAATGCAAGTGTCCTCTAATGTGAAAATGTATTAATGATAGCATTTAAAGTGCTCTCTTTCTAAATAGACACATAATTTTTACCTCCTACTTGGAAATAAAGTAATTGCAACAAAATGCAACCTTATAATTATCAGTTCCCTGTGATTTTAAGAAAAGAATGACTGGATTCAGGCTTGATAATCCTGTGCTACTACCATTTTCATGCTAAAAGTGACTTAATTTTTTAATTTTCACAACCTACATTGAAAGTAACCCTCTAGCATCTATACTTTTCCCAGATATAGTGGCTGAAAGAGGCTAAACAGTTTTCAATTACTCAGAACTTAAGATGTCTAGAACCAAGGAGTTAAAGACTGAGCACATCCCTTTGCACTCAGAAACCCAAGCACCACCAGAAGCTCCAAGCACCACTATGACATTTGACACTCCCCAATACATACACATACACACACACACACACACACACACACACACACACATTTAGAAACACTGCCAACCACAAAAGAAAATGAAAAAGAATTTAGAATTCAAATAGCTGAGGACAGGCATGATTTCTAAGCTGCATCTGTGCAGAAGACGCTGACTGGAGGTAACAGCTCAGGAATAACTACCACTAAGTTTTTTTCTTCTTATGTTTTTCAAATGAGTCATAAAGGCCCCCTGCATTCAAATAATGTGCCATGAAATGGGAATGATAAAATATAGAAATTGGACATCGCTGTCTCTTCCTGATGGCTCTGGCTTTTTGTTACCTGGTGTGAGGCCAGAATAGTCCATCTAAAATTGGAATGAGTTGTACTCCATGCCAGCCATTTCCGGTGCACTGTGCTATTTCTCTGCTGCTTGTGCCGTACCTGTCCCTGGGGAAGCAATGCTGCTTTGTCTTTGGAAATGTCTGCTCCGATGGTTCTTAACAATGTCTGCAAATTAAAATTACCTGGGGCTTTTCATTTAAAAAAATTAAAAATTAACCAATGTGTGAATTTTTCCTATCAAACCTTATTCAAAAAGCAATTAAAAGGCATTTTTATATCAAAAATTGCAATTTGGAGTACACAGATTCAGACAGACACATAAAATGTGCTCCAAGCAGAGGCAAAAGATAGGGTTTTATTTTGTTTTTATTCAGGAAGAAATGGAGTGTTGGGCCCAGACAA